>JASTVB010000076.1:0-43713 GCA_031125705.1 Saccharomycopsis babjevae | reverse complement strand
TTAGAGCCACCACCGTTGTTAGAACCACCACCGTTGTTAGAGCCACCTCCATTATTAGAGCCACCACCGTTGTTAGAGCCACCTCCATTATTGGAACCACCACCGTTGTTAGAACCACCTCCATTATTAGAGCCACCTCCATTATTGGAACCACCTCCATTGTTACTTTTGTTGTCTCTCTTAAGAAGGGGTGAGTTGGAATTCGCTTTATCCTTTTTGAATTTGAAATATGGAGACATCAAGTGTGAATAAGAACCTGGAATATAAGCAAGGACTTCTTTAAGTAGAACTAAAGGAGTATTTTGCAAACTTGAATATCCGACTAATTTTTCATTTTCAGGCTTATTGAAAAGATGACTTTCTGAGTCAGCATCATTAATTGCAGCCGCTTGGGTTGCTGAAGAAAGTAAAGAAATTAAAACAATTGATAAATAATTTTTAAGAATCATGATGATTGTCTAATATTAATTATCAGTTGATTTGTTGAGTTAAATTGAATAACAATTTGTGAATTTACAAATATATAGGAATGGGGAAAAACTTCCATATTTATATCTTTGAATATTAAGAAGTGAAAATAGTTATTATGAATTTTCAAGCTTTGAGTAGCAGCTTAGCCTGCTATTGAAAGGAAGAAGACATAAAGTATTTTCCTAATGTAGTTGTCGAAGCTGATTTATTTCTCTTTTTGCAACAATGCAATATTGAAAATAATCCTTGTAATTTTGACCAAAAACATCAAAGATTAATTAAGTTTGCTTACTGCTTGGAGAAACATCTTTTGCTGATTCACTTCTTTAATCCACCACCTTTTTGTAGAATTTGTCTAAAAGAATAAAGCTTTGTTAATCCTTATTTCTTTGAAGTATTTAAAGTCAATCTTGGCAAAAAATAAAGTTGGATGCTTTAATGAGGGAAAATCTTCATGCTAGATGTTTTAAGCAACTAAAGTATTTAGAAAAGGTCGACAGCACTAACTTAATAGGAAGTAGTAGCATTGAGCAAATTTATAAATAGATCTACAAATGAAGTGAGGTTTATGATGTGCTAATATCTCGTTGAGATAATCACTGGTTTTTCCCCACAAAAGTTTTGCAACCCTAAAAAAAATTCATGATTACACAGCTAATGTCAACTAAATATTGGTACCAAAAGAATTCCAACAATAACGAATCACCTTGAAGAAAGCTTTACAATATTGAACAACTTTCAAAAAATTCAAAAATGAACTGTATAGAATTAAATGAATAATTAATTAAAATGTGGGGTGTTTTCCTATGATTCGAAAATAGAAATAAAATATGAAAATAAAAAGAAAGCAAATTTTCAAAGCCTAGTTTTTTTGCAGTAAAAGTTTCTTTTCGATGCATTTTATTAAATTTCTTGCAAAATCATAAATACTCATGAAATCAATAACCTCCTTATAATCTATAAAGCCGTAGTTATGTTAAGGTATATACACAGTTGATTTTAATATATTGCATGTATCATATGTATATTTGTACAATACCGCTGATTGAGCCTGATTTGAAGCTATTTTATAAATCTTTCAAATGAAGCAAGCAAAAATTAAAACTTCTACTGGCTTATCCTGGCATGAACTATAATTTGAATGAGCACCCAGGCAATCTTGGCCTCGAACTAATTTGAGTACATATACACTCCATACAGGTATATTGATATATTTTGAACCTTCTCAAATATTTACTTCTTTTAGGGCATTTAGAACCCCACTCGTCGATAAGCTGGCTGTTCTGAAATGTCTAATAGGAACCAAAGAAATCCAATACTAGTATTTGAATGCTCATAAGAAAGACCAATTATTGGATTCCATTGGGATTTCTCTCTATTTGGCTTATAGATTGATTAACTTTGCGAAGCTATTGTTTCCAAATCACACAGAGCTGAAAAAAAAATCAAACCATCAACGATGAAATATAAAATTTATCGAAAGATAAAAAAAGAAAACAGGAGCAACCCCGCTCATACAAGCCAATCAATAAATTTGGGCGCTATATGGTTATTGGGGAGATGAAAAAATGATCAAATGACTTACATTATGGTTGATTTGCTATCCCTAACAATCCTGGTTAGATTGTACTGGTTAGAGATCTAAAGTGTTGTTTTCTCTATTTCCAGGTTCTTTTTGCCAAGAAAAATAGAAATTGGAAACAGGAAATAGATATGAACACACAGTTATGGTTGCCGTTTTCAAATATAAACTAGAACTTAAGCTTTAGATGCTCAAAGCTTGCTGGATTGGTAAGACCCTCATTTTATCTTTTATGTGTACAACCAAGTGAGAGAAAAAAGCTTAATTTTTTATTTACAGAATAGTAATGCATCACATGCAATATTTTATCTCTAACAGGCCCACCAAGAATAACGGTTTGCATTATCCACAATTTCAGTACTGCTATTCTAATAGATCACCAGAAATTTAAATACTGGAAGTTGTTCGAATTAGGAATAATAGTTGGTAGCAAACTTCTCAGTTTGTACATAAATAAATTACTTATAGTAAAGTGTGATATTGCGTCGGAAATTACGGTCTGTTGGCGCTATCGTAATAGAAGTGTACACATACGTGCATGTATTGCTGAATACATCTATCTACTTTATTATTTGCTGCTAAGTCACCTATAATGTAGATATTCTTCTGCGGTGATTTTGTGTCAAAAGAGATATGTTTAACTGTTGAGCTTGGTTGCGAAGTTTTTTCCTTTCTATGAGTCTGTGATTCGCCTAGTTTCATTTTTCAGTGTTGAACCAACAATCTCCTTTTTACTTTTCCATTCGGCCACAGTTCATCGAATGAAGAAGACCTTAGCCTGAACATGTGCTGAAAATTTCAAGATCTTATGTTTTCTTCTTTTCTTTTTCTTTTTCTTTTTTTTTTTTTTTTTTTTTTTTTTTTGCATTTTTCTCAGCCTTTTATTATGATTTCTTGAAAGTTTCACACATATGCATTTGCACAATTCGTGTATATTTCTAGAAACAACAAACGCCATGTGTATAGTCGCACGAATGCAACATCAAAGTTCAATACTTGACATGAAAGCCGATACCAAAAACGGATAGCAAAGTACTTAGCCAAGACACAGAATGCTGGGGCAACCGTTATAGGCAATGGAGAACATGATTAAGTAGAAAACGCTGGCTAGCGGCACTAACGAGGTGCCAATTCTCTTAGAATCCATGCAGGTAAACAATAAAATCCAGAAAAATAAAGAGTCATACCTAGACAAATCACAGTATCAAGCAATCCATTTTGCAATAGCCCTTGTTGGGACCTATCTGAATTTTAGTCAAACCTACTTGTTTGAGTAAGCAGAAAAACCAGAATCCGAAAACGTATGATAGGTGAACAAGAGTAAGCAAGCAACAAACAACTGACAAACTAAATGTTGTCAAACTGCTATAAAAAGCCAAAAGTCAAAAGCCAAAAGTCAAAAGGCAAGTCAAAAGCCAGAAGTCAAAAGGCAAAAGGCAAAAGTCAAAAATCCAAAAGTCAAAAGTCAAAAGTGAAAAGTCAAAAGTGAAAAGTCAAAAACCAAAAAGCCAAAAAGCCAAAATCCAAAAAATGCTGAACAAGAGGAGAACTGAATCTGTGCCAAATTGAGCAATTGAAAAGCAATACAATCACCGTGTTTATCTGCAAAAAACAAAAATTTCAGCTATTGCACGTGACAGATACGGTTTTTTGCAGGTTGCAAAATAGTGCAAAAGCCGAAAGCCAGAAATGTTGAATGCTCAAAAAACCGCATATATTAGAAGCCTGTGAAATCAGAAAATTCAGTAAAATTAAAAACTGAGACATGAAAAAACTTTAAACCCTCAACATCCAAAAACAAAACACCCTAGTTTTTGCAAACCGATACATAGATACATCTGTGCACATGCATCTGAAAAGCTTTAAACTCACACACCATAACATTAGGACATGCAAAAATGTCTAAATGCAGAAACCGTTACATAAACACTTGCAAACATCCAAAAAACTAAACATGTGAACCATATCGTGGTAAAGGTTTATCGGCATTTTTTACTCCGTGTGCAGATTTTAGCCACATTTATCAGACACCGATTCTCTACAATTGCCAAAAACAGATGGAATTTATGCAAGTGTGCGTAAAGGTGAACTTTGCGGGCTCATATCGATGTCTTATTTAGTTCTTTTACTAGTTGTTTCCCCTTTTTGACCCCCCTACATTATGAAATTTTTCTTGAAAGACCTATCAATCTTACAGCATCGTCCCTTTAACATTTGGTAAAGCTATGCTCGGAGCCATCGAAGGTTACGGATATAATTTCTGCATAAGAAAAGTATCACCAATGAAAAAAATCCGAGCCGACAATATATTAAGCGTCACTCGTTGAATATTTGAATCAATATTCAGCAGAGAAGCTTGAAACAGATATAGGGCAATTTGAACAGCGAACGAAAAAAAAGAGTTTTCAGATCTGCATACCGCCAGATCTTCAATATCTAAACGACTCTTCAACCTCCTTAAAACGCTTTTCAACGCTCTTGGCTTTCGTAGAAAAGATCGCTCGATTTGATAAGCAGTTCCTTGCTGAGTTATAGAAAACAACAGTCCACACTATAAAAACAGTGTCATTTCTTGTACTGCTGGTTTTTTGGTGCTTTTGAAGTTTCTACAATAGTTGCCTTGGTCAATACTTCTCCGAAAGATATCCCTTGTTTTGTGTGTCCCAGAAGCTCTTGCTCCGTTTTGCGTGTTCAGAAGCTATCATTAACACTATAGTTGTTGCCTTTTGAATATTACTCTTCTCAACACACCTATGCCAATGTCTACCAGTACTCCGGATTCGAAAAAACCTAACATCACCCTTAAAACGGTGGTCCCATACAAACATTTTCGCACCCAAGGCGAGCTCTGTGCCTATGATTGGAATCTTGCCAGTGGCAACTCTTACGGTGGAGGCATCGCAATGCAAGCAGTAATCGCCCTTTTTGAAAGTTTCAAATATCCAGAACAGGCAGACTTTACCATATCCACTATGCATTGCTATTTCATAAACGGTGCAAAAAGTACGGTTGATGTTGACTTTTTCGTCACAATTCTTAGAGACGGAAAATCTTCGCTGCACCGTGAAGTGGTTGGATACCAGAAAGGTGAAATTGTCTTAAAAGTCATGGCATATTTCAAAAGATCGGCACCTATTGCCAAGGGGATAACTTTTAAGAAGGGACTTCAGCCAGTCGTAGAATATTCGTTGAGAAACTTTTACAAGCACGAAGAACATCACCCTCATACAAAATATTTTTTCGATTCTATCAACTTGAAACGTGACTTCGTTATGAGATTCAGCACTAAAGGCTTTGACCTGGATGGCGTAGATGCCCTCATGCTATATATCCCAAAATCGCCTGAATCCTCAGAATTTTATGTGAACGATGATGAAACCCATAGCTCAGACATAAATAACAGACATTTGTTAACTGTGGTTTGTTCAAACGACAATTGCAAATCTGGTTTGCTTGTTAGCTTGTTATCAATGTCTACCAAATTTCCGTTATCAATGATATATAAGTGCTACCTTGTGTATATCTCAGATTTGTATATTATTGCGAGTGTTAAGTTTTTGGTTGGCTCTGTTCCAACCAAGAAAACTGGTTTTGTTGTTTCTCTCGATCATGCTATGTATTTCAATGATTTCTTGATAGAAGACCCTGAAATAGAGAAGAGCAAATTGAACATTTATGAGCCTCATGTTATGGTTCACCAGCTTATCAAGGGACTTAACGGCCAATATACAATAAAGGTGAGCATTTTCAACAGATGGGACCAATGTATGGCTATCGTTATCCAAGAGGGTCTCACGTTCATTGAAAATAAGGGAGACAAGTCGCTTGAAACACCAGTAGTTGGTGGCCAGTTCAAAAACTTTGTGTATCCTACGCGAACAGACGCGGGTACTAAGAAACTCAGCAGCAAGTTATGAATGCTTGTGCTCGCTTCACTGGTACAATTTGCAACTCGCGAAGATGAATCATCAGAAAACACAGTAACACAACTTGCAATTCGATTGTTTTTGTATTTTTTTTTCTTTTTTCTTTTTAATTCCCATCTACTTAATATAACATACTAGTTTTGTGTTCTCCTATACTTATGACTGCTTGCTCGTATTATTTATTGGCTTGTGAGACAACTCAAGATTGAATTTTTCAATGTTTGACAGGCATCTTTATTTTTAGACTACCTTTTCTGAATTCGAGACGGTGATTTTCAAACTCGAGACATTACTATTTCAAAAATCTACACAGTAACTTCAAACTTGAGACATTGTTTTTACGTTCAAGACAGCAACTCCAAAACTTAAGTCGTAAGTCGTACGAGTTCAAGAAAGTATCTTTTGTACTAAACAACCCTTGATTTATAAACCTTGTTCACGATTCGCGCATTTGTTGTGTTTTCTACTTCGAAGTGTAATAAATGATCAGAACAAATGCTGAAGCGGACTTGTTTGGCTTGTTGTTCTTTTCTACGCCTGGCAATCGATTTGCTGCTGGGTTTCCTACAACAGGCAGTGTTATTAAAGGATACAAGTATTGTTCTTCAGCAATCTATCGTGGTTTGCGAAAAATCTCTTGATGAGCATCTTTCAAATACTACGCACCAGCAGAACTTTGCTGAATATTTGCTAAAGAAGCTTTTGAGCCATGTTTGTTGAACACATCGCCAAATAGCAACTAATCAGTCAGTTCAGCATCTTTATCGTTAGTCATATAGCAAATAAAACTTCAAAATTCACTTTATGAGTTCATTTTGTAGTTACTGCTTTGAGCTGCAATAAAAAAAAAGAAATTTATTTGGCCGGCTAAAAACATCCAATACACACTGCAAATTTCTTTAAAAAAAAATTTTGAGGCCATTTTTATCAAAAAAAAAAAAATAGTAAAACTAAAGAGTAAAAAAAGGAGCAAATTGTCATATTATAGTATAAGTAGTACAACTTTACACAGAACAACGTTTTGTATAAGATTGATGAACAGCTCCAGATAATAGTATCAGAGTAAAATAGCATAGATATCACATATTATAGAGAATACTTTTCGCGAAGAGCAGTTTTAGAACAACACATAGTACAAGACTGACCAACGAAGAAACCCAGATTAACAGCAGCAAACCAGACCAGAACAAAATAAACCAAAGAAGCTGAAGGCTAACGAATGATACAGGATTTAGTTATTGGTAACCGATACAAAAATGCCTAACAATGCCAAGATGTTAAAGAGACGAGTCGATAACTTGTCGTCGTCATCGTCCGACACGCGGTCCAAGGATCTGAAGAGCAGCTCCACGAGTTCTCACAGCGAGGTGCTACTATTTGTGCAGCCGCAGGACCCTGTCCAGTCCACCACAACCAGTTCTCTAATAGGGTCGCAGACATCAGCAGATACATCTATAACCACCTCTTCTTCACAGTCGACTACAGCCGTTACTCAGACAATAACCGACGCCTCAGATCTCTCGGTTATCATCCAGTCGCTCGAGGATCTCTCAAGCAGTGTCACTCCGTACTTCTATTTATCAAATCCTTCTCAGAACTCTGTCACAGCTACAATAACAGACATCAGTTCGGTTCTTGCAGAAGTTTCTAAGGGTCGTATTTATTCCTGGCTGTCGCCGTCATTGGCGTCTTCTTATGTGAGCGACGGTTCTGTTTCTGTCGTTACGACACTTTCCTACCCTTCTTACAGCGACGATGAGTCAACTTATTCATCCTCTCAGTTTTCTTCTATGTTTTACAATTCGACTCAACAAGACTCGTTGAACAACTCTATGCTGCTACTAAGTAATTCTGGTGACAGTTATTCGTTTACTAATGACACTCAATCTAATTATTCACTGATTCAAACTGTTACAGTGAAGAATATTCATACTTTTACAGAAGGAGTAGTTGTCACTAGCACCGTTGTCCATGGCTCATCAACTATGAAAATAACAGCCACACTCGTGCCCCCAGAAATGACAACTATTGCATTTGTTTACACGCAACCCTATGATGTTATCAGAACTAGCGATAAACTGAGCTCTTTCGAGTTCGGATTGCCTACTACTGTGACTACTGCAGTTCCTGTCAATTATCAAATGTTAGGTTTATCTGTGGAAAATTTTCATACCATGACAATTGACTATAATTATTACCAACTGCATTTTTCAAACCTCTCTAAGGATACTAGCAATACAAAGAAAAGATCAGGAGTTATTGCAGGCCTGGTTATTGGTAGTATTGCTGGTGTGCTATTACTAGCATTTTTATTTTATTTTGTTGTAAAGAAAAAAAATCAACAAAGCAAAACATCAAGTAATAACGAAAAAGAGAACAAATCAAATTCCCAGACTGACAATGCTAGTGAGGATAGATTCTTACTGACGATATTTAATCCTGTGACATCATTTTTGAAACTGAGCAATGGCTTCATGACTTCGTTCAGTCTTGTAAATAAGAGTAAAACAGAAAAAGACAACGCAAATATTTTTGATGATGGCTACAATTATGGCCAGTATGACGATTTGTTGAGTAACAGAAGTGGGGGAGCATCTTCGATGGTTGCATCATCCATATCCTCGACCTCCTCAATTTCGAGTAGCTCATCGAATTCCAATGCAAATGGCTCTTTCGATTCAAGCGAATCTAACAACAATGCCAGTTCTGCTACTTCAATGGGTAATCATCTGCGTCATCATAGAAATCATCAGAAAAAACGTGGCAATATTTCAGGGTTCCAGAATATGCGTCGCAAAAGTGGTGAGAGTAACAGCAGTTGTGATAGTTCAGGATCAGGTGGACTATTTTCTATGAGGGAATCTATACTAAAGAACGCTAGTGGTATTAATAATTCAGAAGGGACTTCTTCGGAAAGAGCGCCATATGTTGTTTATGTTGGTGAAAATAGTGGATCTGAGTTCGATAATAGTTTGTTTAAGAAACAATACTCTATAAATGGAGCCAATGATGATGGTTCTGAAGAGTTTGCAAAGCTTAGTGTTGGCAATGAGGAACCAAAAGAAATTACACGGCCCTCTGCTGCTGCGACTCCGCAAGAGAGTAACATCCCAGACAAAAAAGCCGAGAACAAACGCGGTTCAATTTACAATGGAGGCGGATTTCTCGCTGGTGGAAGAAGAAGAGTTATTGACACTGTTTACGAAGAAAGTATCAGCAGCAGTGCAGCTAGTAATATCAGTAGAAATGAGGATGGTGGTTCGCGTCGTTCCTCAATCAATGGATCATTAAATGTGATTAATAATCAAAAAAAGAGACGAAGTTTTACTTATAATAGAAGCAGCAATGCGCCGGATGTCATTACTAGAAGTTACAATCATCAACTGAGCGATACTAGTGGTAATTTGATGAGTTCTAATAGTGGAAGAAGATACTCTTCTGCAGGTCTTCTCAAATACTACAATAACAGAAATGGCAAGGACGAGGAGTATGAACTACGCAAAGATGACGAGAATGATTATCAGATATATAATAGTGAGAATAACTTTGGATATGTCGAGAATGAGGATATGGGAGAGGATGATATGGAACATATCAAGAATCCTTTTGAAGAAAATTTTATCGAGGAGGGCGAGGATGAAAATGATTTATGAAAATTATGTTTTCAGAATCAAAATATCGTGTGTATTATATTTTTTTTATTGAGAGGAAACTCGTGTATTTTTATATATTGAATTTTAGGGGAGTTATTTTATCTTTATTTTTGCTTTGATTTTATTTTGTTATATTTATTTTTCTACTTTTTTTGTGTTTTTATGATTTTTTTATTATCAATTTTTTTGCTTCTAAAGTTCTATAATTACATTATTTTCGAGTTTTTCCCAGCTTATTATTTTATTATACAAAAGATTTTTTGAATACAAGCTTTTTTGAATGAAGTTTTTGCTGTATTTTTCAGTAACATTGAAGACTGGAACGAACTTTTTGCGAATATTTAGTTTTGGAACTTTTCAGGAACTAGAAAAAATTCTTTCAAAATAGAGCAAGATTGGATTTACTTTTGCTACAAAGATATCTCTATTGCTACTGAGATGTCTCCATTGCAATTAGGATATTCATTGCTATTAATGTATCTCCATGGCAACTACAATACTCATTGCTATTAAGACATCTCTATTTTTGATAAAATCTGGTAATTTTTTGCAAAAAAGAAAAAAGGAGCAAGGAAAATTTGATATATAGCGGAGTAGCAAAAGGGATTGAACATCCCTTCCGGCTCTGCGGAAATATTTCAGCAAAAGCAATAAAGAAATTAACTAACACCAAACCAGTTGAATGGAACTGAATAAAGTTTGGTGAAGAAGCAATAGAGATAATGTGAATAAAGTTTGGTGAATAACCAGTCGACGATAACAATAAACAATATGGGACCAATTCATTGAGACCGGATGATGACTGATATTTGCAAGATTTCAGCGAGGAAACCATTCACAGAATGAAAAAAAACCAGCGGATTTAATTTCGGGTATTGCAGCGCCCAGCCAGGCTGCACCCGAGCATCACAGAACAACTAAACCCGCAGCCAGGACTTGGGGTGCCTAGAAGACTCGTTAAGCGCTGAGCTTAGGTCACTTGGGGGACGGATGAAATTGCGGTGAGAACATAAGCACCAACCGAAGAACCAGAAAGCTGAATCTGCGCGTGAAGCTTGATGCCGGACCGAAATACCAGCCCGGATATAAGCCGTAGAGCAGAATTGCCGGCCGGACGACCAGCCAGCAGTGAGACAAGTGAGTGGCGCGCTTCGCTGCGCACGCGCAAAAAAATTCCGGTGAGGCCTGGCTGGCCGCTCTAAACTGGCGAGCTAGAACTTAAGCGCCAGGCGTCAGAAGAACCTGTCGAAGCCAAAAACGGAAATTTTTATGAAACGCGAAGCATCCGGACCGTAGTAGCCCAAAATTTTAGATTTTAGCAGTGCAAGCTTAAGGTTAAGCTATCTGAGCTTAAGCTAGAAATATAAATTTGGATTGGATACATAGCCCTTCACTTTGGATTGTAAATTCTGGATCATAAAATGAAATTTCACCTGAGAAACATGAATATGAGCTTACAAGGTGAATTGGGTATACTTAGATCAATCCGAGCTTTGAAGTTTGATCACAGGATTCAGAAACCCAAATATGAGCTCTAGGTTTCAGTTTTAGGAACCCAAACGCGTAGAAACTCAAATGTAGACACCCAAATGTAGAAGTTCAAGTAGAAAAACCCCAGCGGACTCACTCAATTGAGCTTACAATTATAGTATTAAGCTGTAGCGGCCCAGATTGTTACTCTGTGTTCCTGAACCGCTACTTCAAAAGCCGTATAACCAAGCCAAATACCCATGTTTTCCAAGCGAGAAGGACATATCAAAAGCTCAAAACCCATATTATAAAACCAAAACCCCATATTATAGAGCCAAAACCCCATATTATAACGCCCAAGCTCGCATTATTAAGCCTAAAATTCAAGTAAAGCCTAAAGCAGATAGACCCACCATCTTTTCAGAAATTCAGAGTCCTCAAGCTTCTACTTTAACCCCGACAATCCACCGGATAATAACGCTTTTAAGCATTTTTTCTTAATCCACTAAACCCGCAGTTCATGTTACTGAACAATATGCGGCTGACGTTCAGGAAATTATAACTCATTTGATTTTTTTTTCTCAACCGACCAGATATTTGTTTGGTCATTTCGCTAATAATTTTTTTATTAAGCACAGTAATTTTTTATTCCGAAATTTGCAGGATTCTTTCTTGCTTACATCGGATATTCTACGGTCGTATAGAACACAGAACCACTAATTGTAACCCAAAAGCAGACCATACTACTGTATTACTGGAGTAGCAGACGAAATTGGATACAGAATTCCCTTATATATAAAGTAATTTTGGCTTCTTTGAAATAATATAGGTCTTCAGTTGTTTTTAGCTATTTGCCGTTGTCAGTTTGGCCTCTGTTTGACAGTTTTTTTTTAAGTTTTTCTTGGTAACCTTGAGCTTTAGTTTGATTATTCTGACCTTTTATTTGGTTATTTGATTTCTAGTCTGGTTGTTTGATATCTAATTCAGTTATTTGAGGTTTGCTTCGCTAAACTTAGATCTATTTTGGTAATTTTGGGTCTAGTTTGGATATTTGAAACCTTGTTTTGTTGTGTTAACCCCAATAAGGCTGTCTTGAGATTATTTTTGGATATTTGAAAGTTATTACTGGCTGTCTAATTGTCCAACTTGGTCGTATTAGATTCATTGTTAGCTATTTGATTTCCGTTTTAATAATTTCGGTCTCTTTTTCAGCCGTTTTAGCCGTTTTTTTGCCCATTTTATCTCTGGTTTGATAACATTGGTTTTTGCCTCCCTTCCTCTTTGACTGCTTTGTCCAAGAGACACACATACACCATATAAACCTCAGATACACTGTTAATGAGCCTTGAGCTGCCCTCATCGCACCTTTTATGAAAGAATTCGCCATTGCGTCTTCCCTCCGAAACACCCAGCATAGCATGCACGACTCCTTAGCGTCCTTAATCTCCTCAGCAGACATTGATGTCGACAAGTTGTTTGTGTCTCCCAAGTACATCAAGCTCAACGGCAAAGTGTCGTACAAATCCTCGTTTTCCAAAAAGCTTTTCCTCGCTCAGCAGTTGAACCCCCATGGCTCTACCACGCCTAACAGCGCAGAAAACCCTCTTTGGTGTTTGAAATTCTCTCAAGATGGAAGATTCCTTGCTGCGGGCGGCAAAGATGGTTACATCACAATTTATAAATTGATTTCTTCGCCCTTGGATAGGCTCGATTACGAGCATCAACAACAGTATACCTCAAAAGTCATGCACAGAGATTCCGTAAGGTCGAGAAACAGTACTGTTAATAGCGATCAAGAATTCGGTACTTTGGCCAGCAGCACAAATCCTAAAACTATTGGCAATAATATCACTGCAGCATCAGTATCTTCTTCCATAGCCTCTTCACCTGACTCTGGATCCTTCAAATCTACAAATTCTTCAGAAAATATAACATCGAATAACGACACAACTGGCCTCGCTAAAAGTTACTTGAAAAATTTGTCCCCCATGAAATGCCATTTTCACCACCACCATAAACATCATCATTTCTCTCCAGTTTGCGATTCATTCCCAGCGAACAACAATGGTAATAGAAAGAAATTGTATGCCCCAGTTTTTCATGACACTCCTTATAGGCAATTTAAAGCACATAATTCTGATATCCTTAGCATGGATTGGTCAAAAAATAATTTCCTTCTCACAAGTTCCAATGACAAAACCGTCAAGATTTGGCATTTAGAAAAACAGGCACCCTTGCAGACTTACTTACATCCCCATATTGTAAGTTCGGTCGCTTGGCATACTACCGATGATAGATTTTTTGTCACTGGCTGTTTGGATACCAAACTTCGTTTGTTTTCTGTCCTTGAGAACAAGGTCGTTAGAATGGTATCATTGAATGCAAATCCCGAGAATAATAATTCATCTAAAAAACGGAAACAAAAGAAATTGAAATCTCCGCGTGCTGATGAAATGATTTCATCTATAGTTTTCTATCCTCGCGGTGAAAGAATAGTGGTTGGAACTGTTAACGGTACAGTTGCAATTTTTGATACAAAGTCATTCAGCAGAATTGATTCTTTTAATATTTCATCTCTTTCTGATTCCAGCACTACACACAATTCTGATGGAAATCATGACAGTTTGAATTCTATGCTAAGACGAAAATTATTTAAACACGAAAATTCGAGTGGCTCAGATATGTCCTTGTCTTCATCATCAAATTCTTCCGATGAAAATAGTACAGATAAAAAAGCTACAAATTTCAAGATTTCAGGATTAGAATGTTTTGATGTAATCCAAGACCCAAATTTACCACAGGGCTTACCAAACCAAACTGTAGATAATGACGATGGAGATGATAATATCGATATACGGATTTTGATAAGCAGTAATGATTCAAGTATTAGACTTTATAGTTGTACGAAGAAAAAAATGTTGATGAAGTTTAAAGGGCATCAAAATAGCTCATCACAACTTCAAGCAATATCGAATCCCGGATTTTCTGGCAATTCGATAAGTTTGACAAATTTGAATTATAATGGACTGAATGCAGGTGTTAAAAATTCTGTCAATAATCATGCGTTTGTCTTACTGGCTTCCGAAGATGATTATTTATATTTTTGGAACACAAATGACTCAGAGGTTTTGCTGAAGAACTTGAAAAAGACACTTTCTACACAACAATTAAATCATTTAGCTGAAGGGAATCTTCCCAAAAACAGCGCTAATCGGTTTGATGACTTGTCTTCTTCTTCGACTATTGTTTCTAATGATACGAATAAAAGATTAAACGCTAGAACCAATAGTAACTCTAGTGGCCATGAGAAGAAGCATGGAATGTTTAATCAAATTTTTAGTAGGCATAGTCATGATGGGAACAATTCGATTTCATCTACACCTAAGAAGTTAGATTCGATAAGTAGGCAAGATAGTGAACTCAAAGACCAACTATCAGGTGATAACACCGCTTCAACTCCAACAACATCTTCTTCGTCAGTGTCAAATTTAAAGGAATTAAATATTAATAAGCCATTAGTTTTGAATTCTAATTTGCCTATTGATTCTACAGATGGAATCAAAAATAATAATTGCTCATATATTCATGCACATAATTCTCGGTTAACCGGCGCAGTTTTCATGCCTTGGAGAAGTAAAAATTTATTATATTTGTCAAATGATCCCATTTATGATTTAAATAAAGTATTTTTGGATATGATGCAGACAGTTACAAATAACGTGGATCATAAAGTTGAATCGAAAAACATTATTTCTGGAAATACAGATCAAACAAATACGGAACTTAAGCATGAGAATAAGAATTTTTCTCCATCTACAATTAAGACAATAAACAATGTGAATGATACTATGCGCCACTTGTTGCTAAAATTTACCAACGAGGATCCTGAAAAGATTGACAAATTTACCCCTCTGGAGTTACTACAACATGGATTGGAATTGCTTTGTAATAACGAAGTGCTCATGGCTGAATGCTTGGAGAATACACAAAAGAAGTACGATATTAAAACGAAAGATACAATTCTTTCTTTGTTGAATCCACTAAACTTCGAAATCATTGTATCTTGCGACGTTAAAGGAAATATAAGAGTGTTCAGATTTGATTCGGGTAGTGATATCCGAAAAGTGATTCAGGAGAATTTATCGTACGAAATGGAGAGCAATCTTGGAAGCAATCCCGAAAGTACAGGTATCGTTAGCAATGCTGCTAATTGTGCAATTCCAATGCTTTCGATGAGAAGAAATTTGTCGAGTAATAGCGCGACCTCTTTGTTGTTGCCTACATCAAATAATGGAGACCCATCTGAAATTAGAATGGGCTGCGACAATTTGCTGAGAAACGGAAGTTTTCATCGACGTGTGGGCAACATGATGAGACGCTTGACGTTGTCGACTCATCATGGGTCCAGCGATTCGGGAATCCACTCGTCAGCCCTACGAGAAACAGGAAGTCTTGCGCAAACTCCGCGAGAAACGGGAAGCTGTGCGCTGCTTTCGTGCGAAGCAGAAAAAACCCGCAAGATGGTGGCTGCGGGAGCACCGCCGCCGAGACCAACTATTTGAGCCACGGAGCAGTAGCAAGCACCGCCGCCGAGACCAACCATTTGAGCCACGGAACAGTAGCAAGCACCGTGGAACGGTCGCAGTACTTTATATACTATTTTCTAATATATTAACGAGACGTACATAATTTTTTCAGCAGTATCCGCAGAACCTGTAGGTTTCACTCTATTCAAGTCAACGGTTCTGCGTGGAAACTCTGGCACAAACAAAGGTCTAGCAGATCGATTTGTTCACGTGCGAACGGCTTTGACGGCTCATTGCTGTAGAGCCGGCTGTACAGACATCGTGATCGCTTACTGGTATTGTGAGGATATTGAAGCACTTCATATAGTAAGTAGCCTTTTGTACTGAACATGTGACCAGTGCCTTCTAACCCTTCGGGGCTCGTAATATTTAGCATCGCTCATAATGTACTCAGTGCTCGCAACACGTCAAAACTCATAACCACACGGGGCACGTAACCGCGGTCATCGCACCCAACCAAGCCGTTCCGGATATTTATTTTCCGGCGAATTAGATTTTTTTTTTTGTTATTTTTTTATTCCGGCTTCTTTTATAGGGATTTCTTTTTGTGTTGTCGTTTTTTTTGTTTATTTACTCCTTATTATTATTTCTGGCTACCAAAACAGGTAAAAACCACAGGTAAAGTAACGAAAAGAAGAAAAAAAGACGTCCTTTAACATAGAAAAAAAAAATTTTTTTTTTCTTTCTGTCGATTTCGTCTCGTATTGTCGGGTTGACTGCCTGTAAGATCTGGCGCTAGGATTATTATAAAGCTAATATTTGCGATCCAAGGAGTTAAACTAACAGAAAAGAAAATTAAGATAATATTGCTAGTTGATAAGAAGACTTATTTGCAAGATACTGGCTTTACACAGCATAAACAGGATATATTGAGGATATTTTTAGACCAAAGAGCCCGCTATAGTACTCTTTTTTGTATAAATAGCAAAGATTGGCAGTTATTGGCAGTTTTTGGCACATAAATATAACGCGTTGACATATATATATATCGATCGCGTGTGTTGGTGTGTGGTGTGCATGACCAGATAGATTGGCCAGATCCCAGAACCTAGAATTTCCCGAGTCGATAGCAGGCTACTGGAACCCTAACAGCGACCAAGGCCTTTGGAAACAAGCCGTTTTGCGCGAGATTGCTCCCACGAGCTCCCCGTTTGAGAAAACCTTCATCTTCTTCCGCCGCCATGAGTGACAACCAACTGAAGCTCATCAACGATGTCAAGCAGAAGATCCAGAGAGAGAAAAACATCATTGATTCCTCTACCAAGATCAGAGAGTCGTCAGGCAATATTTCGTTGAAACAGAAATGTAATTCCAACATCCGCGAGGCCAAGCAGAACTTGGAGTACTTGAACAAGACATTGCGCGACCTTCAGCTCAGCCAGGAAAGCGCTAATAATGCAAACCTGGGTGCAGTCTCCACCGGTCATGCAATCCCTCACAATCCGCCAAACTTCACAAGATTGGACTTGATCAAGTACGACTGTCCTTCCTTGGGCCACAGAATCCAGTACATGCTTCAGTTGTTGGAATTCAAACTTCAGATCGAGAACCAGTACAAGGCCGCTACCGAGAAAATGATCCAGCTATACAAATCAGACAGTGATAGACTCAGCAGTAATGCTGCAATTGGTGGTAAAATCGAGATCAACCGGAAAATTCCCTTGTTGACAAGAGCTTTGAAGAGATACAAAGACATGTATTTAGACATAGATGATTTGAAACAAGACACAGAAGAGATCAATAATAGGGTTTTGCGTGCCCAGAAGAACACCGTTGGTATAATCACAATTGGTATTTCAAATCTAAAAGATATCGATCACATAGTTTCCAACAGTGGTCTTTTATCCAAAAAAAAAACAGAATCCATCATAAATGTAAAGATTGATGATGAGTTAAAGGTCAAGTCAAAACCTTTCCGTAATGGCAGATTATCAGAACCTTTGCAATGGCAAATAAACATTGACAAAAACAACGAAATCGAAATCACTGTTTGTGATAAAGTCGGAAACGAATGGGTTCCTGTTGCTATTATATGGTTTATTATCACTGATATCATTGAAGAATTAAGAAGAAAAAGACAATATCAGGAAAACTACTCAAATGGATGGGTTTCAGCTTCAAACTTGTCAAACTCTAGAGCAGTCTCTTCCAATAGTGGTCTCGGATCCACTGCTCCTTTGACTCTTGGTTCTCCAGTAATTGATAGTAACAAACCAGTTAACAGTAATTTGAATGCTCCTTCTTCTACAACTTCAACAACATCCAATGATAATGTTACCAGCACAAATTGGTATGTCCTAGAGCCAAATGGTCAAATTCTTTTATCGTTTGGCTTTGCTAAGACTGATCGCGCTTCATCTAGAACTTCTGAGTTCAACGATGGATTAGGCCGTCATGGTGCTATCAGAGAAAGAAAAGAGGATGTTCACGAACAGCATGGTCACCATTTTGTACAAAGAAATTTCTATAATGTTATGATGTGTGCTTATTGTGGTGAATTTGCAAGATATTCTTGTTATCAATGTCAAGAGTGTAAATATCTTTGCCATAAGAAATGTTATTCTAAGGTGGTCACCAAGTGTATTTCATCATCAACTAATTCGAGCAGTTCAATTGAGGATGAAACTTCATCATTGAAATACAAAATCCCTCATAGATTCGAAGCTGTATCAAACAGAGGTACTAAATGGTGTTGCCATTGTGGTTTCATACTTCCGTGGGGCAAAAAGAATATACGAAAATGTTCAGAATGTGGAATTATGTGCCACACAGGTTGCGCTCACTTGGTACCTGATTTCTGCGGTATGTCAATGATTATGGCAAACACAATTTTAACTACAATTATGGAGTCGAAGAAAAACATTGGTAGTTCCAAAAATGTGAAAAAACGCCCAACAGCAGCGTTAGCCTTGAATACTTCTGTATCTGGACACCAAAAATCATCATCAATTGTTATGTCACCAGTTGAAAATTCTAGCGCAATGAATACGCCATTTTCTTCTCCTCCAATCAATAATTCTGCATCTCATGAGCCACAATCTTTAAAGAATGATAATAGAAATAACTATGGAAGAATACCACCTCCAACTGAAGATTATTCCTCACAGCAAAAGATACCGCCACCGATTCCAGAAAAAAGAATCACTAATATTCCATACCCGGAGGAAGATCCCTTTAGTGTCAGTCATAATATGGCTCAGTCCTCAAACAATGCACCACCTTCAATACCTAATATTGTAGTTAATAATGATTATGATAAGAGTGACAGCTTTATGACTAATGAGTATTCTCGACCTGATCAACAAGCTTCTTCCAACAACGAGCAATATCTCTCTGGTGGAAATATGGCTAATTATGCTGATAGCATACATCTGGCTGAACATCCAAATCCTTTTGACTCCAATTACTCTAATACAGATTTAACCACAATTGTTCACAATGCAGAAAATATTGATTCTAAAAATAATGATGCGTACACCTCATTTGCTCACCATGAAAATCAGCAGTCCTTTGTTTCTGGTTCTACCACATCTAATGATGTTGGGGTAATTGCTACTAGTAGTAATGATACTGACAACATTTCACCAGTAAAAGACCGCAACATGTATTATAACAATTATAACTCAGATAATGTTGATAAAAGATTGACACAAATTAGTAGTGGTGCGTTTGATCATCAAGCTGCTCTCAACGCGCAACAGCAAACGGCCGCAGCTCTTTCCTACGGTCATGATGGTGCTCATGATAATGGTCACGATAATGGTATTGAAACTATTGTGACTAATGAACCTAGTGTAGCTACTTCTACATCTGATTCTATGGGAGGTTCGGCGTCGGCTGCAGCATCTGCAAGATCTAAAAGGGATAAACCACGTCGCCGTAAAGTCGGTCTTAATGATTTTCAGTTTCTTGCTGTTCTCGGTAAAGGTAATTTTGGTAAAGTCATGCTCGCTGAATCTAGAAATACTAAAAAACTCTGTGCCATCAAGGTTCTTAAGAAAGATTTTGTCATTGAAAATGATGAGATAGAATCACTTGGAAGCGAGAAAAGTGTACTTTTAACTGCAAGTAAAAAGAGTCATCCGTTCTTAATCCATTTACATTGTTGTTTTCAAACAGCAAATAGAATTTATTTTGTCATGGAATATGTTTCTGGTGGAGATTTAATGTGGCACATTCAAAAAGCAAGATTTTCTCAAAGACGTGCACAATTTTATGCTGCTGAAGTTCTTTTAGGTTTGGAATATTTCCATCAATGTGGTATTGTTTACCGTGACTTGAAATTAGATAACATTTTGTTGACAACTGATGGGCATATAAAAATTGCTGATTATGGTCTTTGTAAAGAAGATATGTGGTATGGCAATACAACCTCAACTTTCTGTGGTACTCCTGAATTCATGGCTCCTGAAATTTTGAAAGAACAAAGATATGGAAAGGCTGTTGATTGGTGGGCATTTGGTGTCTTACTTTATCAAATGTTATTGGGTCAATCACCATTCCGTGGTCGTGATGAAGATGAAATTTTCAATGCTATTTTAACTGATGAGCCGCTTTATCCTATTCAAATGGCACGTGAATCAGTTGAGATCTTACAAGCTTTACTCACAAGAGATCCATCAAAAAGATTAGGTGGTGGTCCTCGTGATTCTCAAGAACTTAAGGAGCATCCGTATTTTAGAAATATCAACTTTGATGATGTTTTGGCTTTGAAGGTGGCTCCTCCATATTTACCTGAAATCAAAAATGAACATGATGTGTCTAACTTTGATGATGAGTTCACAGCGGAAACCCCAAGGCTAACGCCAGTTAATTCTACCTTGAGTTCATCAATGCAAGAGAAGTTTAGAGGGTTTTCAGAAATGTGTGATGAGAAATTTTTTGAAGAATAGGTATGTGTTTTTTTTTTGTTATTTATTACGCTATAATTATTTACTAAGTTGTTTATTTTCTCTGTTTTTTCTTTTCATCTCTTTTTTTTTTCTGTTGTAGGCCTTTTCTTTTTAATTCCAATTTTTTAAGCAAAAGATATATTAGATCTGAATATATCGTTATGAATCCAATAGAAATAGAATTACTTTATTAATTTAGTGAATATAAGTAGACTCATCTTTTGAATTATCTACATCTTGCATGAACTAAGTTATATGCATGAATCACGTGAACTGCATCGCAGAAGTAAAAATAAAAGTAAAAAAAAATTTTTAAAAAAAAACTGAAATTTATTTCAATTATATACAACTCAGAAGAGATGACTGGTAAGACGTACTTTGCTTCTTAACTTATGAGAAATTTTTATTGAAACTAAAAACAATTAAAGGAAAAAACTTGAATAATGGGTCAGAAAGGTCAAAAAAAGAATGCTAAAGGTCGTTTGGATAGATATTACTATCTTGCCAAAGAAAAAGGTTATAGAGCTCGTTCTGCTTTCAAAATTCTTCAGATTAACTCCAAATACAACAACTTCTTGAAAAATTCTAAGGTTGTTATTGATTTATGTGCTGCACCAGGTTCATGGTGTCAGGTTGCATCTGAAATCTGTCCTCCTAATTCTCTAATTGTAGGTGTTGATATTGTGCAAATCAAGCCTTTAAAAAATGTAACTTTTTTTCGTTCCGATATCACATCACAAGATTGTAAATCCAAGTTAGCTGGGTTTTTGAAAACTGTTAAAGCAAACGTGGTATTGCATGATGGTGCTCCAAATGTTGGTTTGAATTGGTATCAGGATGCCTACCAGCAGTCCATATTAACATTAAGTGCCTTAAAGCTAGCTACTGAACATTTAACACAAGGTGGTATTTTTATCACCAAAATTTTCCGTTCCAAGGATTACAATAAATTGATGTGGATTTTCAATCAATTATTTGAAAAAGTCGAAGCTACAAAACCACCTAGTTCAAGAAATGTGTCTGCTGAAATTTTTGTTTTCTGCAAAGGTTATAAAGCTCCAAAAAAGATTGATCCCAAATTTTTGGATGCAAAAGAAGTTTTCCAAGAATTACCTGATGGCAAAGAAAACATGGAAGCAAAAGTTTTTAATCCAGATAAAAAGGTTAGAAAAAGAGATGGTTATGAAGAAGGTGATTACTTATTATTCCACTCAACCTCGATTTTAGATTTGGTGAAAACAGAAGAGCCTATTGAAATGTTAGGTCGTATGAATCAATTTACTGTTGATAAAGAAGATGATGAGTGGAAAGTATTGAAAAAAATGAAAGAAACTGATAAAGAATTTTTGGAATGTATAAAGGACTTGAAAGTTTTGGGTAGAAAAGAATTCAAATCAATTTTAAGGTGGAGAAAGAAAGCTAGAAACATATTGGAGCTTGATAAGCCAGCGGAAGATGAGATTGATATTCAACCATTGACTGAAGAAGAAAGAATAGATAAAGAATTAGAAGAAATGTCTCTTAAGCAGAAACAGAAATTGAAGAGAATAAAAAAGAGATCTAATGAATTGAAACAAAAGGAAATTCAAAGAATGCAGATGGATATGATCACCGATAAAGAAATGGGTATTGAAGCAGGTATGAATGGTTCAGAATCTTTATTTAGTCTTAAGGCCGCAGAAAAGTCCGGTAAAATTGATGATTTAAGAAAAGGTAAGAAGAGAATGATTTTTACAAAAGATGATCTAGTGAAAGATACGGAAATCTATAATGGTGATGATGATGAACAACATGAAAATCAAGATAGTGATTTAGATGATATTGATAATCTAGACAGTCAGTTAGATTCAATGCATCAAAGTTTTAAAGAACGCCAAATTGAAAGAAATGCTAATCTTAGAGCGAAATATAATAGAGGAGGTGATGACGATGATGAATGGGCTGGGATCGAAGATACTGCTGATAAAAAAGTTAAATCTCTCACGGATGATGATGAAAAAGATTACGAATCTGATGATGGCAGTGATATATCAGACAGTGATGAAGATGAACAGATCATGGAAATCATTAGGAAAAGAGATTCATCTAAAAAGCAATTGTCTAGCAGAGCCAAATTATTATTTGAGGATCCAATTTTCAAAGAAACAGAGTCATTAGTTGCAAAGAAGCCAATTGAGAAAACCGAAAATGTATCGGCTTTCGATAATGATGCGGATAATCTGATTCCGGATGATTCTGATGAGGATGATGACGATAAAGATAGCAATAAAATTGAATTTGTTGCTGGTGAAAAAGAATTTTCTGGTAATGATTCTGCATTCTTGGAAGATGATGATTCAGAAGATGAAATGAATTCAAAATCAAACGCTAATCATCAAACCAAAATCAATATTGCGACAGTTGAGGCTATGACTTTAGCTCACCAATTGGCACTTGGTCACAAGTCTAGACATGATATTGCAGATGAAGGTTTTAACAAATATTCATTCCGTGAAAGCGATGGATTACCAGAATGGTTTTTAGAAGATGAAAAAGAGCACTCAAAGATTGCTAAACCCATTACAAAGGAAGCCGCTCATGCAATTCAGGAAAAAATGAAACAATTAAATGCAAGACCAATAAAGAAGGTTCTTGAAGCTCAAGGTCGTAAGAAGATGAGAGCATTGAGAAGAATCGAAAAATTGAAGAAAAAATCGGAGACTATTTATGAAAATGAAGCGCTTACTGAGAAGGATAAAGCTGATGAAATTTCTAAATTGATGGCTAGAATGTCACGAATCAAGAGTAGTAAGAGTAAGAAACCCAAGGTTACTTTGGTTGTGGCAAAAGGGGGTAATAGAGGCCTTTCTGGAAGACCAAAGGGAATTAAGGGCAAGTATAAAATGGTTGATGGTGTAATGAAGAATGAAATGAGAGCTTTACGCCGTATCGCTAAGAAGAATAAAAAGAGCAGTGGTAAGAAATAATAGATTTTACTTTTTTAATTTTGAATACTAATAGTCTGTATTTATGTACTTTAATTAACGACGAATAACTATACAATTGTAACATTATTTGCTTTTTTGGAAAAAAAAACATGGAGTCACAGTAATTCTAAAATATCTCTTCCTTGATTTTTCCAGCGTCCCATACCATCCAGTAATACCAAAAATAACCAGGAAGGATTGTTGTCAAATGCCATAAAGAATGTGCATCAATCATATCTTCCCATGGAGGAAAGTCAAAAAGTTCAAAAATCAATCCACAACTAACCCATATACTTAAAGCAATAGGTATCAAACACTTGATATTTTCCCAATTAGGCCCATATTTTAAATAAAGTAAGTACCATGAATCTGTCACTAATTTTTGCTCCTTTGAATTTCCATAGGAATGGTCTAATTTAATACGTTCTAAAAGTCTTTTCTTCTGAAAATCTCTTAAAAGTAAATATTTAGAATATTTAATGTAAGTGAATATTGAAAAGGTAAACCAAAGCCCATATTGAATAACTGCCCATATAACATTAACGGTCATATTATAAGTATAATCCCAATCTATAAGAAGACGTATCACATGAGCAAAAAAAACTAAAAATAACACTATTCTCAAGTATAACATTTTTTGAATACTGCTTTTTGTCAACTTATAAATCTTGGTGAGACGAAGTGCAACAACATATAATCCACTTAAAACTGTAGCACCTGCAAAAAAGTAATCAAGTTTTTCAGTAATATCGAGGTCCCTTAAATGAAAAATAGTTGAAAATGTCCAGGCACCCATGGTGATTAGAGCCATTATTTGATAGTTTTCTAATAGATTGATAACATCGTTCACATGAGGTAAGTTATTGACAAGGTTCAACTTTTTTAGTCTTATAATTTGATTTTGAAGTATTCCATATCCGAGATAATGAGAAACGAAATTAAAAATTGAAAATATGCATGATGCTGGTTCTTGAATATTGAAATATCTTATAAAGAACCATTTTCCATGAAATTGATACAACTCCTCATTGTTTTTCTTGCGAAGAAAATTTATCACATCTTGACATTGATAATCACAATTCAGCTCGCAATCCCAGAGCAAACACTTTAGTCCAAAATCCAATGGCATGGGTGAGAAATTGAGTACTAAGAATTCATTATTACCTTTGTTTTGATGTAGTTCTTGGGAACAAGAGCTTTGGACACAAGCCTTTACACATCTCTGAAACTCATCTAACTGATCTCCGACAGATCCATGAACCGTAGAGAAAAACAAGAAAAATATCTTGCAAAAATGCAACAAGATATTCCTCATCCTTTAAGTTGCTATTAGAATCTACAATTCTCCTTTCGAGATGCTGATTTAATATGTTCGAAAGACCCATATTTTAAATTTTCAAATTTTGATGTAAATTTTTGCTTTTCACAGAATTCTTTTTTTTTTTTTTTTTTTCAGATTTAAGTTTCATAATTACACGTATGACAACTATTCTACTAACTTATAGATAAATTGTAAATCATATCATCTACAACAGCTAAGTTCATATATTTAAACTTTAAATCTTTTTTAAATTAGCTATAAATTTTTCGCTAAATATTTATCTACTTAAAAAAATATACTTTCAGTTTGGAATGTTTATAAGTAATTTTCAATCTCTACCTTAACAATGGTTGAAGATTCATTCTCGAATGCAACTTTCAATTCTCCTTTGATCTTTTGCGCAATATTATCAGTTGCCACTTCCGACAAATTTCCAATTGCGCGAGCACCCTGTAATCTTACATTTTCAATTTCAATATCATATAAGCAATTCTTTTTAGTGACTTCAATAAGTGTGCCGACCTGCTTTTCATTGAGAAGAATTTTGTTAGAATGCTGCTTGTTAAAATCTTTAATAGCATGAAATATAGTAGAACAATTTTCGCAAACAGCCATTTTTGTTCTCCAAGTAGAAGTGAAGTGTTGCAGCGAGAACAACTTTGGAATAATCTCATTAAACATAAAGCTGATCAATTTCAAAGAGACATCATCATGAACGTTAAGAGTTTTCGTCAATGTCTTAACAATTAGAATATTAGTATTTTCACGTTCAACATTAATTTGGGAAGACTGAGAATATTGTTTATCAGATTTAATTTTTTTTTTTGAACTTTCAGATTCGCTTTCACTGTCACTGTCAGAATCATCGTCACTTTCATTGAAATAGGAATCGGAAAAAAAGGTTCTAACAACATTCATCTCTTCATCAATTAAATTTTCACTCGGAAAAGAATGGACAAAGTCACCAAAATACTGAATAACAGACTTTTGATATTTTTGATTACGTTTTTTTACTTCTCTCAAAAGAGTTTTTTCAATTAATTTGTATAACTCTTCATTACCAGTTATTAAATCAACAAAGTTTTTTGAGAAAATAACAAGCGCAGCAATAATAGAATTTTTTCCGCCCCAAATTCTACCCTTAGATGCATCAAGCAATACCTTGAGAATGTTTATTACTGTTGAGTCACTTAAACCATTAATTGATACTTCATTCGAAAGCTTGGAAGTACTCATAGTATTGCACGCGCTTGCCATTGCTTTAGCTGAGATTTGCTTTATTAAATATTGTTGTGACTTCAAATTTTCAGAAACTATTTGACTGATTTCATCTATGTACATCTTGACACTTCTCAGACTACCCGTATGTTCATTCCAAACATCATTAAATATAACACCAATATCTTTGTCCAAATCATTTGAGCCAACATAAGAAAAAGGTAAAAAGAAACTATTTAACTTCATAAATGTGTCAGTAGCATGCTTGGAAATTGAGGATACTGCTATAGCCGATATTTTTCTATCATAATCATTTTTAAATTCAAAATATCTTTTTTTCAATAGTTCTCCATAGTTTAAGACAACGTTCAAGTTCGCAATACGACAAAGATATCCTGCTGAATTCGCATATGCCATGCAAATTGTTTCATTCCGATCATTTAACTGATTGATACAGCTTTTTAATAACGATTCAGCATATGCTTCATTCAATATATGCATGTTCCTGACAACAAGTGTCATAACAACTCTGCTTGCCATTACCTTGGATGGTAAGCCAACTGATCTCTTAATCGCGCTGTTTATTCTAGAGACTAACTCAGCAACTTGACTATCATCAGTTACTATATCCAACATTTTTTCGATTGCGTCCATTAAGGGGGATCTACCGATGCTAGATAGTCTTTGCGCATCAATATCAGATACTTTCAAGTTGTATTTATCTGCATTTAATGCGATATAGTTTACAACTTGAGGTTCAAGGGTCGACATCAAGACAAGTAGTTCCTCAATTAAACTAGGAATATAAGGCTTCAAAATGGATCCTGCTTTGTCACTCAAGCTCAAAATTATCTTCAACGAAAAACTGCGCACCTCGTCAACAGAGCTTAGGATACCTTTATCACTAATTAAAAAGGGAATTAACTTATCAAGTATAATTGAAAACTTGTTTCCATCTCTATTAGATTCCATTGATCTTAATAAACTATTGGCTAAAAATTTGGTTAAATGACCACCGGCTTCTCTAACACTTTCTTTAATATCATCAAGAGCTCTAAAACTTAAACTCCAAATTTTTTCTAAACTGTTTTCGTACTTTTCAATAGGCATTATTTGTAGTAAATCAATCATAGCCATAGTGGCTGCTTGTCTAGTTCTCCATTCTCTGCTGTTAACTGACATTAATAATTCTTTCAATATTAAATCAGCATTCAATTCCACTACCTTAGAACCATTAGGAACCAAAATATTCCAAATGTCACTCATTGATTTCGAAACATTTTCGTTAGGGTCAAACTTGTATCTATATAACTTGACTACTAATTTTTTGGTTAATTCATCGTTTCCCAGTAGACGCTTCTCTAATATAGATTTAGACATGATGTTGCCTAAACCGAATGCGACACCTCTTCTTGAACTCCATAAAGAAGAGTTTTTGCTTAGTGACATGAATTTGTAAACTAAGCTTGGATCACCGACGTCAGTAGCAAGATTCAAAATATCTTTATATGTTGAGATTGAGCCATCTTTAGTTTTCAAAATTCCAGGTTCAAACAATTCGGTGTCTTCTTGAATACTTCCAGAAGAAAGATTTATAGAATTTGTAGAATTTGTGAAGGATTTCATAAGTCCTTTAACAAGATCTTCTTTCAAATCATTATCACAAATTTCATAAATAAAGCTAAGACCAGTTGAAGCAGACTCCTGTATAGTGTCATCAGAATCAGATAAAAATCTCATGAATGCAATTTGAATTTCTCTTGATTTTGAAAAAACTTCAGTTGAATTACCGCAGTACTGAACTATGCACAATAACCAAATACAACATGCTTTTCGCAAACTTGGTTTAGTGTCACCAGCACCTTTAAGAACTGTTTTTATTAGGTACTCAAGTTTATTCTCTTTAGTGAGGTAGTAGAGTTCCTCTGCTGACACATTTTGTATATCGATCGTGTTATATAAATTAGCAGCTTTCCATCCATTGGCAACAATGCATAAAGCTTCTCCACTAGCAAATAAAAATTCTATTTGTTTGCAAGTATGCGTATTATACAAAATCTCAATGTAATCATCATTTTTGTAGACCAAAGATAAAAACGCAAAAGATAGAACTGATCTTTCATCAAATTTTTTCAACTTTGCAATTATTAAGTCTCTTATGCTGTTTAAAGATGACCTATAAGTTTCATCATCCAAGAATCCATATTTGCATAATTCATTTATTCCACTTAACAAAACATTAAAATGCTTCCAATTCTTATTTTCATAGCATAATTTCAATAATTTAAAATAGCTTGAAATAAGATTTGTTAAATCAATGGCTTTGTGAGATAAAGTCATTCTTCCTGCAATGTTTGCAATAATGTTTAATCTTGATGTAACAAAGTCAATATTATTAAAATTATTGCTACCCAATAAAATTGTCTGCACTGATGTCTCATTAACTACTTCACATAATTTTTCCAAAATTTTTTGGCTGTTATGTGCAGAAAATACTATACCACACGTTTTTGAGATAGTATAGATAGATTCTTCATATATCAATCTATTATAGTATGATTTGTTATATAATCTAGGATTTATTTCATGAATATCATAGTTAATTATTCTCAATAATGATATTAGTTTTTCCTCAGTGAAAACAAATTCTAAAAGATTCAAAGGAGACAAAGAAATAATGCTCGTAAAAACTGATCCATAAAGCTTGATATTTGCGTAATAGGTATTAAATTTTTGTAATTCAGTTTCAGAAGGTATAACAGAATTACTACCTACTTTGGCGTAAACTTTATTTGAGCTCAAGTTCCCCAAAGATAAGTAACAATCAGATAATACATTCAAATAAAAGACAAAATCCGGATTGGATTGAATTCTCTCAAAATATTGAGAAACCAATTGTCTCACTTTCGAATCTACTTCTAACGCATTTAACACCCTAAAACTCCATTCTGAATCAACAGGTATCAAATCATAATCATTACCTTCAAGTGACTCCATTATCAAAACCTGGAGTATATATTTGAGCGAAATCTCCAAAGTTTCAATTAGCAAACAACTATTTTGATATTTCGATAAATAATTAAATTCTGCCTTCAATTGAGTGACTAATTCACTAAATTTGGGGAACTTTATTTTATCTTTAGATTCTAAACCCATTAATTCTCTTGTCGAAGAAGTCAACATTTGGTTTTCTTTGGAGATTTCTAATGCTGACCTATTAATATTAAACCAATATGGATTCAATCCTTTTTCACTAACTTCTAATACTTCATATCTATTTCCTTTGAAGGATCCGTAAACATTTAAAAATCTGGCTTCTGCATCATTGTAATCAAATAATGAATTTATGAACTTCAAAGATAAGTAGCGAGTTGAAGATACTGAATCAGACACACTACCAGAAATAACAGTATCCCCTTCTGAATTTAATGATTCATTATCTCTTGCTAAGAACTCCCGGAAAAAATCTTTCAATTGATGCTCCAAAAATTTCTTATTTTTAAAATTTTCCGTGTATTCATGATATCTTCGAGAAAAATTATTAATTAATTTATTCAATGAATCTTTCACAGAAGAAACATTATCTCTATCTTCTCCTAATAAGGAATTGAAGAAGAATTTCAAATACTTGAAATTCGATTCATCGGTAGAAGTATTAAATAATAAATCAGGCTCCTCTGTAATTAAATCTGATAAAGTTTCATATTCAAGTCGTCTGATATTTTGTAAGTTCATATTTCTTACTGAGGATCCATTCCCTGTAGATAAAGACAATCTAGGCCAGCCGTCATTATGAATTTGATTAAAAATGAAGTCCGATAATTCGGTATTGAAGTATCTTCTTCTATTTGTGAAACTATTATTTTTCAAATTCGCAACTCGTTTGATAAATATTAAAGATGTTGATTTGAGTTTAGAATAATTGACTTCCTTGTGAGAAAAGGAAGAATTTGAAAAATTCGTCAAAAAACCTGATTTCCCAATATTGACCAACGTTTCATCAGGAAACCTTGCGGTATCATCAATTAATTTATCACTCTTTGAAAATATCGACTTCAATATAATTTCTTGTATGTTACCAGGAACAGATTTTTTTTCTGAGTTACCCAAATAATAGTCTATAGATTCTTGTAATAATTCTGTATTATTTATCATATACTTATCTGTATCGACCAGACCATAAAAGGATATTTTCTTCAATAAATTTTCAGCAACATTATTAATATCAAATTCGATATCAACCTTTGTAAAAAGTAACAATAAAAAATATTTTGGATAAACAATGTCTTTCTTAGAACAACTTTCAAAATCAATTAGAGATAAAAATAATAATATTTTATGCTTCAAATTTTTAAGAAACTGATAGTTAAATGACGAACCTGCAGTAAACGTGAGAAACTTTACTTCATCATTAGCCAAGCCAGGACAAAAATAAAACTGTTGATTTTTAGAATTCAAAGACTGGGGTTTCGGTAAAAGCAAAACCACCTTCAATAAGTATGACATGATAAAAACTAAGGCATTTTGATTATTATTCAAATCTAAAACATTCTCTGTGAATTCTTGTAAATTATTGAAAACAAATTTATCACTTTTGAACGGAAATAATGCGAGAGATTTATAGTATGTTATTCCTAATTTTTCTATCAACTTAAGAAATATATTGAAAGCTCTTGATAGAAACTGGTCATTTTTTGAATCGGTTGCTTTCAAAATTGCTAATTCTTTTTCAATGCAGCTGACTATGCTAACTATAAAAACCAATATTTCATCATCGGAATACTTCCTCTCCAAACCCTTCGAAATAAACACATAGGTGTATAATTTTGCCTGAGTGAATTCATCGATACGAGATTCGAGCTCGGGTCCTGATTTTGTAATATCAGGAAAACCAACTGGGCAATTTGCTTGTTTAATTAGTTTATCAATTGGTAATGTAATATCTTTAGAACTATTAAATCTCATCAACAAATGTCCTAAGAACTTCAAAGTCTTCACTCTTACTTGCAGATATTTTGAAGCAAGCTTCAAAATAACTGGAGCCAAAAATATATTAACATTATGCTGCAATTTACTATCATCAAGAGAAACTGCAATTTTGAGCTCCACCGTCTCAATCGCTTTTAGTTCAGCTTCCATTCTTTAACACTTTTACCAATTATAAATTTCCTTTATATATTTATACGGTAGTAGCAATTGTTCGAGTTTTATATATTGCGTAATTGTAAACTTTAGTTGAAGAATTGTGTATCTATTGAACTTTATCCGATAATTATGAATCAGTGGCGTTAAAGGAACAATTTAGTTGAATATTTCAGGTTATTCATTATTTGTTATTAAGAATATTATTTTATGTGACATCTACGCACATAAAATCAGTGTCTTTTCTTTCTCTGTAAATTTAGTTTTAGAAAAAATAGGTCAATCGTAACCAAGAAATCTTTCGATAATTACAATTTGAGAAGCTAAATAGAATTAAAAATTACTAACTGCTAACTTCATATGTTGAATTATTATGCATTCTTATTTGTCAAATGACTATTATGAGCAGTTTCATGGAGATGGCTCTCATTTTGATAGTAATCGATTTTCAAAATATGTTGCTAATTCTGAGTTGCTGTCAATAACAGCCTATAACGACTATACCACAAACACTTTGGCAATAGGAGGGAAAAGCCTTATAAGAGTCCTAAGGATTAATGAATATAGTCGAGAAGTGGAATTAGCAGAAGACCTCCTAGAATTATCTAAACTAAGCAATGATTCTAAGAAATTGGGGGTAATGAATGATATCAGATTTGGTTTCAGGGCATTTCAAGATAAGTTAGCAGCAGCTTCAACATCTGGTTCTATTTTTATATTTGACATTAAAAGAAGACTGGATATTCAAGAAATCAAGGCACACAGAAGAGCTATCAATACTATTGCATTTTCTCCACATGATCAGGGAAATTTAATTTTATCCGGCTCTCAAGATGGTTCTATACGTTTATGGGATTTAAGAGTACAAGATGGGGCATCTTCATCATCGAATGTTTCTATGGCACTGAAAAAATATCAAGTCAGGCCTTCTTACAAATTTCTTAAACAAAATGATGAAATAAGATGTAACGAATTCTCTCCTCACGATTCAAACATCTTTTGTTCTGTTTCCACAAGCGGTCATTTAACGAAGTGGGACTTAAGAGCCCCTAATAGGTTTGTCAGCAATATAAGATCGGCACACATTAATGGTGCATTGACATTAGAATGGAATCAATGCTTTCCATACATAGTAACTGGTGGTAATGATAGCAAAGTAAAAGTATGGAATATGACAAAGGACTGGGTGAAAGATCCTGAGTATGAAATTTCTGTTAATGATAACGTTTCTAAAGTTTCTTGGTGTCCCTCTGAAAACTATAGTAAAATTGAAGATTGCAATTTGGCCTGCTCTTATTTAACATATAATTGCTCTGTTGATATTTGGGATCTAAAAAGAAAGTTTTTGCAGTCATATTCCCTACAGAATCATACGCAGCCAGTCACTGGTTTGCATTGGCACACAGAGAATACTTTGTGGACAGTTTCTAAAGATAGATCTTTTATTGGAAATAATTTGTTAAATGAAATACCATATACTAGCTCTTTGAGAAAAAACGTAACAAGATTTAATCCTATAGAATATTCAGAATTTATAACAGTGTATCAAAAGGAGAATTCATTCATTAAATCGAAAAGTTCTCTATCTTTTTACGATTCGGAAAAAATATTGGATAACAGTAACAGTAATAGTAATGTCAGTAGGGAAATTTTAACAACTATGCCTTCCTTATCATACAGAAATTCGGAAATTTCTCTATTGGATAATGGTAGAAACTCTCCTTCTGATCTTTTCAATTTATCAAGAACCAAATTCAATAAATCTGGAACCATGAGTACACCTCTTTCACCATCAGATCTTGTACTGAGTTCCAAAACTGAAAAACAAAAAATATTCAACTACCCATTTGAAAAATCATCGCCTTCAAGCGTTTTAAATAACTTAGGAATCTCTCCTGGAAAGTCGCCTGTGAGCAAAGTAAAAGTAGTAGAAAAGATTGGTAATGATTCGGATTCTGAGAATTCAGATAACACAAGCAACGATAAATCATCGGATGAAAGCGAAGGTGAGGCTGAAGATCTTGACCCAGAAGATTCTGAACAAGCTACAAGTACAAAGCCTATAGATGACTTTTTTGATCCTTTAGCCTCATTTTCAAGTAAAAATTATTTCAACAGTAACACTTTATTTGTGGATAAAGATACCTTTAACTTGACAAACCAATCAAATCCGCCTTCTAAACAATTTGATATCAAAGGAAATGATCAGAGAAAAACTCATGCAAAGAAACTATCGGTTAGCTCCAATAATATTATGGAATCTTCAAATAACAAAAGATCAATAGTTGAAAAAGCTGAAGACGATGATATTTCATTAGCTAGAAAATTAAACTCACTTGGAGACGCCTACACAATAGATGACCAAGTCGCTGAGAGAAATAGTATTTCTGTCTCTATTCCAAGAAGTTTTTTTGACGTTGAAACTACAAATGTTGTCAACTACAATGAATCTCCTGTACCACTTTTGTACATGAGTAATTTGAATACGGCTTTTGACAAGCTGTATCAAGTTGAGGATCATAGATTTAATGGTGACCTTTTCAAAATGTTTGTTAAAAACTTTTATGAATATTTAAGTACTTTTGCGGATGGTTCAATTGACTATAATAAAATATTATTTACAGACTATACTTCAAGTGTTAAAAAGGCAAAAGCAAAGCAAAGCACAGAAAGTAAATCTCCTTTTTTGAAAAATTGTCTAAGTTTGGCTGAAGAATATTTTCTAATGATAAAGAATGACGAGTTTTTAAGATTTATTAATGAATCCCTAAGGGATTGTTTCAAGCTGGGAAATCTTGTAAATTTATTAAGAATTATTGCTTATATGTTTAATTTCAAAAATATGGGCTTTGAGATTATTAATTTGTTACTTTTGCTAAAGAAAGCTGTAACGTTGTCTGCTACTTACAAGTATTTTAGATACTATAAAATTTTTAAAATTTTATTGGATAGTTTAATAATTGACTTGGAGAATTTTTTGGTATCAATTGATCACAAAAGTTATATTAAAACCAAAAAAAGTAAAATTGGACCGCAGGTTTCGATGAATGGTTACAGTTTTTCTCTTCCTAATGTTGCTACTTCAGCAGATATTGCATTTGAGAAAGAAAACAAGTTATTCACGAGTAATGATGAAATAAATAATTTTTTATTATTTCAATATAGCAGTGACTTATCTAGCACTAAACTAGAAGAATCAAGAAAATATAGCAATAATAGTAGTTTATCTTACGGAGAAAGAACTTTCAAGAAAATTAGCCCAACAAATAGCACAGTGAGTCTTGATTATCACAGTAGCTCAGTCACAGAAGAAGACGATCAGAGTGATAGTGATATAGAATTCCATGATCATAACGAAGTTCATGTTGTTGATGGTGGGAGAGACCAAATTGTGATCGATAATAATCAAATAGACGCTTCTGTTTTGAATTCAAATGTTGAATCTACCAGCAATAATTTTACTATTGGCACTTTAAATGATGATGGCTTACTAAATAAAAATTTGAATGAGTCTAAAATCAAAGTTTCAGAGAGTGGAAGCAATCACAATCAATATGGGAGTGATGAACCTGATGAAAATAGCAGTGATGACAGTAGCAGTGACGACAGTAGCAGTGATGAAAGCAGCAGTGCTTCGAATGTGAAAAATATTAATGGAGCTTTTTCTGCTTATGCAGATACTGAAGATGATAATAGTTATGAAGACGACGAGTCCTATACATATGACAGTGATGATATTCAAGATAATTCTGCTGTTCAGCCTTTGGCGAAAGGAGTCTCTGTAGTATCTACTACAGAGAATGTCAAAATTGGAAATAAAAATGCAGATAATGATCATCTGGAGTCCCCTGTTTCTATTAAATCCAATCCATTTTCAGAAACAGAAGATGTTTTAGGCTCAGGTAAAAGCGAAATTGTATATTCCTATAATGAACCCAAATTCTTGCGCAAAACTAGATTAATTGTTCGAAGAAATAGTGATAACTTCAACTCAGTTAAAGCAACTAAACCTGGCTTGGAATACTTGATTGACAATAACAACTTTAGCCAGAACAAAAGTTCACTAAGTTTACAAATCCACAGCAACAGTTTTGGTGCGGCTGATAAAAAGAGACAACAAGACCAATTACTGCAATTAATACAAGTGCCAGATAGTACTTCTAAGCTCAATTTATTACTTAACCAAAACAAAGATCAAGTTCAAGAATTTATGGATCATGATAATATGACCAATGATTTCACGGAAAAGGTTGAGAAACCTTGGAAACTAGAACTTTTAATACATAATGCAGTTGAATCTTCTCGTGATCAAGGTGATATACTAATGTTGGCTATGTTGACTCTGTTGTTTTTTGATTATTTTGATAAGAAAGTTACAAGGTCAAAAAATAACGAAAAAAATAATCTGGAAGTTCATCAAGGTCAAGGATACAATTTTACCAATTATTTAATTACAAGATTTCAAGCAAAAACATGGCTTCATATGTTTTTAGATGAACTTTTTGCAAAGGATTTAACTGTAATTGCTGCTCTTATTATTAAATATTGTCCCATTGAGGAAATAAAAAATAGAGGTTTAGTTGATACAGAAATAAAAAAGTTTTGTCCACATTGTGAAAAGCTTATTGTTAACGAGGAAACGATACGAAAAAACAGAGGTGAGAGCAAAAATTGCTTTTGGTTCTGCGATAGTTGTAATCATGGGATTGGAAGGTGTATTTATTGCAATGTTACTCTTAAAGGTCTAACTATTGGTCTATTGAATTGCGGACATCAAGGCCATTTGAAGTGCATGAAAAAGTGGTTTTGTGAATTTAAAGAAGTTGAATGCCCAGGCTGTGGCGAAGTTCCTATTGAATTAGAGCAGTTGGTTAAAAATCTAGGAATAACACAATATTGAAAGAAAACTCTTTCAACAGAAATTTTTTGTCTCTGTAATCTATTACACATATTGATTATATATATATATATATATATATATGTATGTATGTATGTACTTTTAATGCATATTTGAATATTGAAAAGATATTATACTTGAAGTGAAGTATAATTTAAAAAAAGTTTACTAATTGAATGGTATACTCTAAGAACGTGATCATTAAAACAGTGTGAGGTGCCAATCTAAAAATAGCCGGCCCCAAGCCTTTGCCAAAGCTTTTCCAACCTTCAAGCTTCCACATTTTAATAAAACAATCCAAAGGTCCTTTGTAAAGACTTCCATTTTGATTATAGATTCTAGTCATGACAACATCGAACGGATTCATCGCGATAGCAACACAAATTCCTGTTAGAAAACTAGATAATAAATATAGTTGTTTTGAATCTTTCTTTAAAAAAGAAAAATTATTTGAAAAGTAATCTTTATACATATTGTAAACTGGCAACTGAACAGCGGATCCTACTGAAGTTCTCATAACTGCAGAACCAGAACCTCTGAATAAACCAGTTATTCCACCTTCTAACTTGTAGATATTTATAAGCCCCCTTATAGCACCAAAATTTTTTTTTTTTACATTTGAAGCACCATATGTTTCGACATTTGACATCGACTGAATACGAGTTTTAATTAAGTATAGTGGCGATGCAACAAAGGCACCGATTGCACCGGTTATTGTTCCGGCTAATACATTAACTGCTGGTACTTGCAAAGATTTAGGATTACTATTCAATGGATAAAATATAGAGTTCAAAAAAATTCTAACAGGATCGTAGAATCCCAATCTTGAACCATTTAATCCAATTTGATAGACATAAGCAACACCTAAACCTTTTTGCAAAGCTCTAATACCTTCTTTTTTATATATACTCTCTAGCAATTTAAAGGAATTGTGTGAAGACTTTACTGATGATCCCATTTCACCTTGAAGTTGCATTCGAATTTTAATAATTTCAATGGGATTTGTGAAATTCACCGCCATGCAAGATGCCATTGAACCAGCAATAAAACCTTTTACTGGATCTTGGTTATGACTTAGTTTGTTATCTGACATTGCGTGATCTACTTGTTTTTCAGCATTTATCGATATTTGAATAGTCGGTGTGATAATTCCTTATATTAGTTATAATATCAGACCACATCACTTTCATATTATTATCTAATATTAAAGAATGCAAGCCTGTAGTTTTTCCTTTCTCGTTCTTAAATTACTTTTTCTAAATTTTCAAATGTTAAATTTTTCGGAGTTTTCTTCTGGTCTTTTTTAGTGAGCCGCGAGTTTCCGCCGGAACATCTCACAAAAGTGTTACCCCATATTTTGTCAAATGAGATCTAAAAAAAATTTAATCATATTTTTTTGAATCTGTGATTTGCTCTTGCAATTCATTACAATTTCACATTGCTTATTTTCTTGATTGGACTAATTTGATAAATAATACCTTTTTTGCAAGTTTTTTTATAACACAATTTATTTTTGAAGCAATGTAGATGATGAGCTAAATTTGGAAAGAATTTCCTGAGTTCTTAAAACAAGGAAATTAGACTCTTTTTTTTTCTGTTTAAACCTTCTTTTGAGGTTCTCAAAATAGTATCCCAAAATATATGATTGCTTTTTTCGGAAGGTTCCTTATTCTTTTTAGGTTCTATTAATTTTTGAATTATTTTTTATTAGTTTTTTGAAAATAGATTTTACAATTCATGCTCTAGTTGTTTATTCAAGTTGAGAATTCAAAAAAAATTTTTTTTGATGATTTCTCTTTCTCTTTTCGATTCCGTTTCATAACAAAGATAATATTCCAATTTAATGCATCTACTGTCAATTTTTCAAGCAAAATGATATTCAATTATTAGATGTTAACAATCCAATATGTAGAAAAAGCGTTTCCAAGTTCATGTATATTTCCATGAGACATTTCTGTGGAGCTCGTTGTTTTAATATGCTCTTCAGTTACATAATATAATAAAAAAAAAAGGCATTGTGTCATCAATTCTACGAACGAATATAAAAAAAAACTAGATTATAAAAACGTTCAATAAGTGTTGCAGAAATTGCCCTATAACATTTTTTATAGAATTGAAATTTCATTTACCTAACAATTTTTTTACTTTACTCAATAAACCACCTCGTCCTTGTTTTTTTAAAATTTTTTCCAAATCTTCCTCAGAGATTATAGTTTTAACAAGTAAATTGAATACAGATCCAAAAATCAAAGCCATGATTGTACTTGTGAGAATAATGACATTGTAAGGCATACTAAAATCAGGAGTTGGCAAAAGAACTAATAAAGTAGCCGTTCTTAACATATAATAAGGGGATTTGGTTTTCTTATCTATTAGTGTGATGACAGCAGGTTCTAATTCAAATCCATGATTTGCATCAGGTGGATACTCTGCATATAGCAATAATGACTTATCAAACTTGTAGTGCATAGTCACAGTTGTATTCTTTGGAATAGTCATCAAAAGCTCCAACTTTGCAGGTCTTTGCCTATCAATGGCAGGAGAGTATGATACGTTTTTGATGACATCGGCATGATTAGTTTCCATACTACTCAAATATAGCCTCAAATACCAGGGCAAAGTCTCGAAATATACCAACTCCAACTCATCATCTGTTGGGTTCTTAAAGACTGTTCTGAATCCACCCTTATCTAGTTCATAACCAGTAATAGATCTACTTACATATATGTCTGGTTTGTCGCTTTCGCTAATCAAAATATTTTCCGACTGAGAATTGCCACTTCCACCGCTTCCATTTTGCAAAGAGTTTATAATATTAAATTTGAAAGTCAATTCTTCTTTCTTTGCTGGTCTGTTCTGCAAATAATAACAATTATTTTGATCCAAATCAAAGTTAGCAAATAAATAATTTTGGCTAGCAGTATCAAATGAGGAAAATTCACCAATGATTTTATATTTCAGATTGAAATCGTTTTTGAGGTTTACACAAACTTTACTTGAACCTATTTTTTTGTCCAACTTGATTTTCTTCCCAAAAATTTGGCTTAAATCAAAATTCAAATCATTATTCAATTTAGGAAAACAATTGTAGACGTCGTACACTTTGTCAAAATCGCAATTCAAATCACTTCCATCAATTGGTTTAGGCAACATATTTCTAATTTTATCAAGAGAAGTCTGAATGTCAAAAACGTTATTCAAATCTATCTGCATATTGTATTGGTAAGAAGAATCAGTCACAGATGTATTTTCAACAACTTCTGATTTATCAGTATAATACTCTTTAACGATATTCAACAGAGTAGACACCCATTTCGAATCAAATAATTTGTGTCCATCTAAAATACTTGAAATACCGGCATTTCCTTTGGTAGGTAACATCTTAATAATTGGAGTTAAGTTCTCTGTACAAATAGGTTCTCTCGGTAACGCAGCCCTGAACAAGTACAATGATGAGCTTTCAGTAAAATCATCATCAGTGTTATCTAAAGATTTGTGGAATGAATATTTAGGAAACGAAGTTATTGATTCGTCAATAAAGTTCAAGCTTGCACAAAACAAGCCGGACAAAGAATTAGTTAAAAGTATCCACTGCTGAAAAGCCTCACTCTCACTGTGTGATGATATTGTAGCATATATTTCCAAGCCATTGCCGCCACTTGAAAAGCCATTATTAGGTAATTTACCCCAACTTTCACTATTCCAATAACCACTACCAAACTTGAGGTTCAAGGCGGTAGTTTTGGTGGACTTTAACAAGTTCAAGAGTGAGTTTGGAAAAATGTTTGTGTCACTAATGATTGTGGAGCTAGGAGATTCATCAAAGCGGCTACTATTTAACCGAAACTGAAAACCTACGTGAAGGTGGTTCTTCGGCAATGGGCTCAAAGTTAACTCCTCTGCGTACTGAGAGTCAAGAGATTCCTCTGCCTTGCAAAGCTGGGCCAATACGAAAAGAAACAACCCTGAGAGTATATCAAAAACCATTGCGTTTGCTTGATTGTTTCTGTATTATACAATATCAACTAAAGCGAGTCTCTGGTGTCCTGCAACAAGATTTCGCTGGTTGATAATATTGGCTTCTTGTGATGACCTAATTTTCGTCTGTTTGATCCTGTTGGTTAATAGCAGTCAAAGAAAAACAAAACTAATTTGAAAGTATCTGCTTTCGTGGCAATAGCAATGTCACCAACAACAATATTTGGATACTATATCGAAAATAGGACAGTATTGGGTGAAATCTTCTTTTTGTGCTTTTTGGATCTATCGTGCCTTCGATTTAGGTGTGTTTTCTGTCCTTTTTCTCTTCAATACACTCTTATTTCTCTTAGTAAGTTCTGAAATTTTCCTGTTTAAAAGGATCGCTTCAAACCTTTTTTTTAGCACGGCACGGTAAAATATTGCTTATAAATGGACGACTTCTTAGTACTTCTGAATAGCCTTTCCTAAGACAAACGTGAAGAAAACCTATGAGAATGTATTGAGGAAGTCTTTAAAAGCCAGCAGTTGCCTTAGATGTTCAGCAAAATACAAAATGTAGTAACCAAATATAATTTTAATCATTGTGTAATGGTTTATATATAATATATATTAAAGGAAATAATGGTCTTGAGATAGGGTGGCGCGGTTATGAGCCCTGTCTTATTCTAGGTAAATAACTAGGATCAATATTCACGATGGTAATCTAATAACAATTCAAAATCGTAATTTAACTACGTTTTACGAGTATATACCTAGCTTATAGATAAAGATCGGGAAGCCAAAACAGATTCCAAGAGCTAGTAGGGAATAATAGCAAGAAACAAGGTATTGAAAAAAGCAAATTCAAAAAATAAGAAAATTGTAGAAAATTGATATTAAAGAACAGAATATCGAAGAAGGAAGCGAAACAAAAATATAGATAGAACCTTCCAACAATAACAGCAGTAACCCCAGAGAATAAGGAACTTTAAAAACAATAATTCCTGTAACGGAAAGTAATTAAATAAGATTAGTGAGTCATACAGCAGAGAGCACAAAAACAACAATGCTTATATAATGAGGGTGCCGAACTACAAAAATATCAGTATCAACAAGGCATCGGTCACGATAACCTCAACACTATATGACAGAAGAGCCCTTGACTGCACTAGTCTAAAGCCTTTGGTAAATTCGTTGAACAATTTGACTTTTTTGGCAAGTAGTTCGTCTAAGATCAGAGATACGCTCACAAACGATGGCGGTTTACTAAGACTTATCGACATACTAAATGAATGCCACATTGATGACGAAGATAATTATGATTTTCGGTTTATTGAAGACAGCTACTATAAGATATTGGAGTGTTTATATAACAGTTTGTTAGATGGTGCAAACGTCAACAGTTTGATGGTAGATTTGAACAATTATTTGACCACCTATAAGTTCAAGCACAACCTTCGAAGATTGCAAAAGTTTAATGAGACAAAGATATTGGTCAGCTGGAAATGGACTTTATCTTTGCAAGTCATAGTGTTGTGTGGTACTAGAGGAAATGAGTTTGTCAGAAACAAGATCGTAAACAGCGATATGATTCCCATAATGGCCACTGTTTTATACAATTACCTATTGATCAAAAATAATAAGGTAAAAATTAACTATCAAGGGTCCATATCTATGCCCAACATTGACAATAATAATACCTTTGATAGGAAAAAAAGAGATCAATCTCTTTTTATAATGGAGTCAACTAAATTGTTATCGCTCCTCAACGGTTTAATGATGAATATAAAAAATAAATTCAAAGCAAGTGACTTAAATGCAGATAAAATATTAAATAACATTCAGAATTATTATAATTTGGTCAATAATATTACAGAATCTAAAAAAAATGACTATCTAAAGGTTATCTCTTTGAACAAACTATTAGTTGAACTTTTAATTTTATTGAAACATAAGGTTAATAACGATCAAAACGCTCGCCTTCACAATAATCCCAATGCACTGGAAGTTTCATGTAGTAGCCTTACCAATACTTTAAATGATAATAATTTGGATAATGATTATCAAGATGAGCATGATAGCATGTTGATGAAGAATTTGTCTGATAACATGAAAGAAATAAAGAACTTCATTGAAAAAAATGATCAAAATATTTTTACAGATCATGATCCTAGCAATGAAATTCTAGAAAGCCACACACCTCGTGATCTTTTGTTAGATGATGAACCTAATCTAAACTCAGATCCTAGTATACTTGAATTAAATCCATTTAGTAATTTAGCTAATAATACCGAGAATTCATATCTACTCTACACTCCTCCAAGAGAATTTCACAACGGAAAGATTGTCCCCGCTGAAGATGATGTCACATGGATTTTACAACTATTGGCATTTATTTCCAAATACTCATATATGAAAAATATATTACAATTCACGTATATAATACCTAAATTATCATTACGAAATTATCCAAATGGAATGGTTAATAATTACGGTGGTTCAAAATCTTTAACTCGCAATATTGGAGGTTATGATGGCTTAATATTTGATGGTAAGGCAATAAACTTAAAGATATTACAAAATCAGATCTTGCAGACACATTTTAATGATAACCAGCCTATCAATTTCGTGAATTTCATAGAAATATTGAAAGAATATCAGAATGAATTAAATTCTTTGAAAAATGATTATAACCTCATGGAATTCAAAAGCATACATAATGAAGATTTGACTGATTTAATAAAATTAATTAATGAATATCAAAATTTAGTTAATAAAGTTGAGTTAGCCAACGATTTATCAGAATTAAACATTGACGATAAAATCATGAAGGATCCAGAAAATGGAAAAAATCATAGTATAGATTATGATTTTGATCCAAAGCTTGAATTGAACTATATGCTAATAAAAATTAAAAAAAGGTTACACACATTCTTTCAGTATAACTCGAATTTGAATCTTAAACTTATGGAATTACAGGAATGTACAAAGTATGAAAAATTGAAATCCAAATATAATTATGATACGTATGATTTTGATTTAGACTTGCAAACTGATATTAACTTACCCTTAAATCAATTTAAAGCTCCTATAATATATTCATCTATAAACAATTATAACAAAGATATTCCGAAGGTTAGCAGCAGTATATTGTTAAATACTATTCAAGATGAAAGGCTATTTAATCTTAATCCTACATTAAAATTGTCAAAGAAAGATTTGGATTATTCTAATATTCCATTAGATTATGCCAACATATTTGGGTTTATTGAGATCTTTACTTTACCTCACTTTATGAATTCAATAAATCATTGGGCAGGGGTTATCATGAGAAATTCTTGTAGGAAAAATGAATTAAAGAATGGTATAAGACAATGCTCAAATACCAGATGTGGTGAATGGGAATTATCAAAGAAATTTTCTAAATGCAAGAAATGCAGAAGAGCAAAATATTGTAGTAGGGATTGCCAAATAGAGTCATGGAAGTTTCATAAATACTGGTGTCAGTCACCATCAAGTTCAAATCGTGGACATAATAGCAACAGCAATAGCAATAATAATAATAATAATAATAATAATAATAATAATAATAATAATAATAATAATAATAATAATAATAATAATAATAA
>JASTVB010000075.1:0-44415 GCA_031125705.1 Saccharomycopsis babjevae | reverse complement strand
TATTTTTTTTTTTTTTTGAAAAAAAAAAAAAAAAAAAAAATAAAAAAATAAAAAAAATTTTTTTTTTTAATTTTTTTTTTTTTTTTTTTTTTATTTTTTTTTTTTTTTTTTTTTTTTTTTTTTTTTTTACTTTTTTTTTTACTTTTATTTTACTTTTTTTTTACTTTTTTTTATTTTTTTTTTTCGAATTTTTTTTTTAGCCATTCTGAAATCTAAATATGAAGAAAATCCATGAAATTGATTAGTTAATTAAATACTGAGAATTTCCACACGTATGTTCGCTTTTTTTAAATAAGTTTCTCCATACTCATTGCATTTGCATTTTTTCCCTAAATGGGTTTACTAATTTTACTATCTGTCCTTTTTTTTTGTTTTTTTAATTTTCATAAACAGCTGTTTCATATTTAGCTTTTTGATACTTTTATTTTTTGTTTTTGTTCTGTTATTCTCACCAACAATTTCCGTCTATTTTCGTAAAACTTAGAAGAATATGTCATTTACTGTAAATTTAGGAATTTTTCGTGCTATGTTAAGATAGCGCTTTGTTCAATGAGAAGAGATACACTAGTTGAACTAAAATCATCGATTTGATTGACTAGCATGCAATCACGTGATTGTCACGTGACATGTGTGCACTTCAATATTTTCTGTTCGCTTCTTCTAGATCAATAAAATAGATATTTCACTTCTCAGATGTAAAAGCAACTTGCTTTCACCTGTTGAGGCATCTCAAGCTATTTTGTCTCTCTGGCTTATCATTTTCCAAATTGTTACATAGATCCATACACTGTTATTGCATCAATATGTGCATATGAGCGATGTTCAGATCGAATAACTTTCTTCAATTTATGACTTTTTATTTACAAAGGCGATGAGCTTAGCAGATCTATCTTTTTTTTTTTTTTCGGTAATTTTACTTTTTTTTGTGATGGATTTACGAGTGTTAGATTTTCAAACCGTTTTCGGAATTTGTTGATTTCGGTGCTCATAACTATTTTTTAGGTGCCGTATGATGGTGATCAGTATTTTTTAATACAAATGGAAAACAATCAGTCACGTGATTGTAGTCAAGATTAGTCGCGTGATTTTATTTTGAATAGATCACGTGACTGTCACACAATCTGTTACTGTAAGTTTGAAATGCGAGTTTACTACCGAAATAGTGTTTCTTCAACCATCACTTGCGATGGATTTATTGGCACTGACTTGGTTTTATTGGCACTGACTTGGTTTTATTGGCGTTGACTTGGATTTATTGGCGCTGACTTGGCTTCACTACTGCTTTTTGAAAGAATAGTCTTTGTTGAGGCGTTTTTCTGCTAGAACTAAGCAACTACTGATTCACTTAGCTTTTTATTCAGTTTCATGTATACTGAGTATTGGTTCAGTTGGTGATACAATTAGTGGTATTTTTTTTCTTTTCTTCGTGCAGACTTTTTCAAAAGTGCAGCGTAACCGCTAATAAATTTTCAACATGCATATTCATTTTGGGCATCCCTGATCTACTGTAAACAATTGTGTCTAAAAATGTGTATTTTCTATAAGATTCTATAAGGAGCAAATTCAAAAAAAAAGTAGAGAGAATAAAAAAAGTCATAAAATTAGTATTAAAGCATTATTTTTTAGACAAAAGACTAAGTTGCGTTATGTAAATTCATTCAAACGTTAGCAATTTCTAAAGAGTTTTGTGGTTTACATATCTGCAGTTGTTTTTCTTGGAGAGATAACAAGTTGCAAGCAAACAAATCTTGGTATCTAGATGTATCCACTTGAAATGCAGTCTTTTTGTTTCTGTATGAGTCCAAATTGTTTCTGATGTTATTTTCGTCTGAGGAGCCACCCATGTTTCGAGGGGTACTGTTATACAAGCGGTTTTTAGCTGCTGCTGTTGAGCTGTTTTTCTTCTTTGATCCCATGGATGATTCTAAAATTGTAGTAAGAACGTAATTACTTCCATTACCATCGTCTGATTCATCGGCCAGTCCATCATCGTAGAATCCATTATTATTGAGGTACGACATGCTCTTGCCTCTTTGGTGATACATGTTGCGACGTGCTTTCTTGCAGGCTTGAGAAGCAAAATGGCTATTTTGCTCTATTTTCAAATTCTGTGTCAAAATTTTCTCCAATGGAGAGATAGGAACCTCATCATCAGAAGAATCGTTGCTATGGGAGGTATTAACTAAAGATGAATCATTTTTTTCATCATCGTCAAGACAAAGATCCTCGTCAGCGTATAACAGTTCGGCTGAACTATCACTGCTTTCAGTCTCGCGTTTCATTGATTCTGTTTTGCCAAATGGTTTTTGTGACAGTGCTGTTTCTGCGAACTTATCGTCTCTATCGGTATATATTGTATTGTCTTCCTCTTCGGTAGCTTTTAATGAAAATGGTGCTTTTGGACAACCAGCTGGATGCTGGAAGATGTCATCAACATGAATTTGGTTTGGATATTGGTAAGAACACTGGATGTTGTGAATGTGTTGATTTTGTCTATAAAGAATTTGTGAGAACTTATTGTAATATTCGATATATGCCACCATCTTTTGATGATCGATTGCGTTAACAGCATAGGCAACAGTGCTGCTGTTGGCACTAGCTGTGCGTCTGTGGGATTTGGAGACACAGTACATTATTTTTAGGAAGGTAAATCTAATATTCTCAAAATTTGGGAGGAGTGGTGATCGTTGTTGAACAAAAATTTGCAAAAAAAAAAAATAACAAGCTAAGTTGAATAGAGGAAGAAAAAGCGAGATGTCAGTTACAATATATATGGTTATCAACTATAATGCAAGGTATAGATAAATTTCAGACATATAAAGTAAAGTTTTGTAGGATACTTGGATACAATTTGCAAACAAATCTGACGCAAACAGATCCATGGTATTGAGCTTTGTTGATGCACATTATCAAGAGAAGTCTAAGCAAAAACTTAGCACTAACAGTTGGATCCAGCTGCAGCGTTTGTGTGCATTATACGAAGCAGCGACGCTTATTTACCAGGGAATTACTGATAGGGTACTGCGTACAAGAAGCCAGTCTAGCACGGAAATATGTAGGTAGCAGCACATAGAGATATGGAGATGAGTCTAGTAGTTACAGTAAAAGTTTTGTTGCAAGTGAAGCAAAATGCTTTTAACTAGGGGCTGGTGGTAACAACACAACCGTTGGAATCAGATGTGATGTGACACTTACCCAGGATTTTAGTATGAAAAACCATGGGAGCCAGTTTTTTAAAACATAGTTTACAGTTTAGGTTTTTTTAAAACATGTAGACTGAAATACTTAAAACAAGCCGGCAGCTACAGCGCTTCACCCAACAAGAACAATAACCTTAAACTCTGGAAAGCCTTTGAAAAAAAAGAAGTAAACCTTTACCTTAACACCTTACCTAAGAACACCTTACCTACGGAAAATATTAGCCAAGCAAGGCAAAGCCGACGAAAATTTAAGAACTGAGAAAGCCTGTAACCCAGGAAAACCTTAGCCCAAGACCATGGAAATCCTATAGCCAAAGGAAACCTATTACTAGGAAACCCGAAAGATGAGAAAACCCCGAACCCAAGAAATCCTACAGCCTGAAAGCATGCAATCAAGGAAAATGTTATAAAATTTTATGAGTAGTCTGCGAAACAGGATGATTTGTAGTTTGGGGGGTTTTAGCTACGGGAGATTGTGAGAGAAAGAGCCAACAGTGTTTAAAGCGTTGCCGGAGTGCATGGGGCTGCGGGTCGCGAGGGACGTAGTTGGTTGCGCTACGCAGGCTGCAAGGAACTTGTTTCAGGATATGTAGAAATGAAACCAGAGCTGTTTTTCACGCTGTGTACAGCAACGGTTCGAGTAACATGTCGTGCGAACGGTAGCACGGACGGGCAACTGGAGACACGGACGGAGAGTGTCTGGGGACATGGGTGTCGGTGTGTACAACAAGTTGGCACCTGAAACCTACCAGACAATCCACGGGGCTGCTCCAGCACGAGCGCAGCAGCAGCTATTGTTAGAAGACGCATCCCATGGCGTAACTACATAAATTGGGAACTATGGAGGCCTAATTACTACTGTTAGGAAGTTAGTACGTAGTACGTTGTTGTGAAAGAGAAATTTCTCCGAACTTTAAGTGGGAAAACCTTATTTGTGAAACTCTAAATACCGAAAGAGTGATTTGCAGTGTTTCTTTTTTTGCACTATTTTGATTTTTTATCAAAAAATAGTTTTATTGAGGGTTTCGAGTATTGATTGCTACAAGCTTTTGTCCAAATAGTTACAAGTTTTTATGAAATAGTTTTTATGAAATAGTTACAAGTTTTTATTGATTGCTACAAGCTTTTGTCCAAATAGTTACAAGTTTATATACAAGTTTTATTCAAATAGTCAGAAATTTTTATCGGGAAATGGGATATATTCAAAGCGCTATTTTGTTTTTGAGAATAATTCATAGAAATTCAAATTGGTCGAGACACTCGAAAGCTGATTAGGCTAAGTAAGAGAAGCAATTTCTGGAAACTTTTGCGGAAACCGCACGCCCGAACATACAAGCTTTATTTTTTATAGTGAATTTATTCATAATAAGTATTTGTATCGCGATTAGTTGTATAACAATTCTTAAATTGCCATTTCTTAATTTCCATTTCTTATATCGCGATCTCTTATAGTAGCTAATAGCTAGGCTGTTTCAACGCGGTGATCTGGATCTTCGTAGTATGTTTAGCTATTCTCGTGCATGCATTGCCGGATCTTGCAGGGTGTGGCTTCCTGAGCCACCTATCAAAAAAAAAAAAAATTTTAAGCCGACATCCATCTGACATGATCCAGGCGGACCAATAGATCAGCTTGACATGATTTGTCACAATAGCCTTGCGTTTCCTGACACACTACGCCAAATCAAACCACCCAACACATCACACAGGACAGAGCACACCGCACTGCACCACACCACACCACACTACACTGCACCGGGCGCACAACGCATCCAGACGCCCAGCGACTCAAACAAAAACACATAACATACAAGCATATCAGAACACCACATGCATGCATTCACCCAAGATACTTTGTCCATAGGTTGTTCTGAGTGAGAACGGTTGCGGGGGTCAATTGTGCATTTTTTCGCGTGTGTCGTGGTGGGTTTCGTGGCGTGACATGCATTGTGTTTGGCACGGTGCAGTGCTGTTTATGCCATGCAAACCAAGCTGATGGCCAACTGCTCAGCCCAGCGAGCCCTACTGGTGCTCAGCGAGTGCCCGACGGGTGCCCAACTGGTGCCAACTGGTGCCAACTGGGGCCCTACTGGAGGGCTTCACAGCCTGTGGCCCACGACCCGTCTGGAATTTTGGTCCCATTTGTTTTCCCGGCTGGCCCTATTCTTTCCGCACGTCTCTTCTAGGGCTTCGGCCGCACTGTTATTCCGGCCGCAAAATCTTCTGCGGCTGACTGTGGTTGTCAGGTCCACCCACCTACAGCATGTCTGAGGTTGTCCAGTACCCTTGATGAATCTGCATTGTAAAAAAAATTTTTCATTCTGCTACATAGTGAAAAAAATTTTCAGCACCAACATCCGTGAAGCTCAGGTTATTCTGTAGTGCAAAGATAAAACAAGAACATTGCATACATTGAAGATAATAAAGATATATAAGAATACTACATGAAAGCATTAGTAAATAAGAAAAAATAAATAAGAATATTACATAAAATAGTAACAAATAAGAATTTTACATAAAAATGTTAATAAACTACGCACAAATATTAGATTACATACAGTAAAAATAATAAGACTATTACATACATACATACAGTAAAACAAATACATACAGTAAAACAAATACATACAGTAAACAAATACTTACAGTAAATCAAATACATACAGCAAAATAACTACAGTAAATAAATACTCTAAAGCTAAAGGGTGCACAACACCAAACGAATGTTGCTAGGATCAACGTAGTGCCAAAAAGAGTATATAATAATCAAGACAATAGCTGTGAGAAAAACAATACAAGTCCCCCAGTAAAGAAAACAGATGAAAAAAACATGAAAACACAAAAATCTTAAAACCATACTTTAATTTTAAAATCCTACCAAACTCTTAGTCATACAAAAATAATACGCAAAGTAAGCAAAATTCGTACAAATCTTAAAAACATACGAAAATCATACAAAAATCTTAAAATCATACGAAAATCATACAAAAATCGTAAAAACGTATAAAAATATAAAAACATATTAGAAAAATAAAAAGCATACAAATCCTATCAAAATATCACATTATCAATAGATATCAAGAAATCAAATAAATATAAATGTACAGAACAAAAAAGTGTATAGAAATAATAAAAGAAAGAAAAATCGTAAGAAAATAAAAAGACACATTTTTAAGCGCCAAAGGAAATACATTTCACTACATAAAAATAGAAATTTGTAAACAAAAACAAGTAAATACAAACAAACAAACAAATTTAAGGTTAACAAACAAAAAAAATATTTTTTACATATGGAATAAAAGCTGCACACAATAGTGGTGATTTGGAGGTGGCAAACCTTATTCCAATCAAAGTTTATGACAAACATATTAAGTAGTATTGTTTTTGTAAACATATTAAGTAGTATTGTTTTGACAAACATATTAAGTAGTATTGTTTTGAGACGCTGAATAGTTACACACTGAGTAAGTTTGCGCTGAATAAGGTATCTCTGAATAAGCTAAACACTGAAATCACGCTGAATAAGTGAGTCCCATTTTTACTCTGAATAAGTGAGTCCAAGTCTATTTGGCGATTAATGGATCACCAAAAGGTAAGTTGATAAAATAGATACAAGTTTGAATTGCACAAAAAGAGAAGAAACCACGAGAATCAAAGAAATGTAAAGATTGAACCGTGAGCAAAAGTAGATGAAGATTAGACAGCAATTGGATAATTGTGGGACAAAATAGACAGAAAGCAGGCAAAAGTAGATAGAATACAGGCAGCAGGAAATAACCTTCAAAGCAGTAAGCAAATAACCTTCGAAGCAGTAAGCAAATAACCTTCAAAGCAGTAAACAAATAACATTCAAAGCAGTAAACAATAACTCGGATTCGCATCAAACAATAACTGAAACTCGTGTCTGTCGGTACTTTCCCTCAATTATCTGTATTTCCATATCGTTGCCTTATTTTAGCTTGGTTTCACCTTATTTGGCTCCCTGCTTACTTATTGACTTATTTTGCACGGTTTCCCTTGTAATTGTTCACTGTTGCTGCTTTTCTTACCAAATCACCAGCTTAATGTCCTCCTACAATGTGCCAGCTTAATGTCCTTCAACAACGGCTAGCTTCAATTGAACTGCTTGTTCGACTTAGCTCGAATCACGCTTGTCGTGCTTCACTTCAACTGAGCTGCTCGTGTTCATTTCAACCAAAGATAGTCCAGGTTCAATTAAGGCGCCTGTGTCTGTCCTACTCATGTACTTACTTCCTTACTTATGTACTTACTTGCTTGATCAACATGTCCGTTATCTGAGTCTGTTGCAGTCTTACATTCTTTCGCACGCTTTTGCAAAATTACCTTATTTACGAATCCGCCCGCTTCTCGCTTCTCATCCTGCATTTTCTTGCTTGCTTTCTGTATGCCAATTTCCATCTTCTCACAAACAGCCAACCAGTTGCAGTCAACTCGTTTTGCTTTTCTTTTTTTTTTTATCCTACTTCTTGTTACTTCTTTTGTTCAGATCTCTCGTCATCGATTCGTTACTTTCATTCCTATTTAAGTTCCTGTAACTGTTTACGGTATTCATCTGTGCACTCTAGGCAACAACAGCCAAACATACATATATATATATATATATATATATATATATATATATCTTTTCCTCGTTGTTGATTAATTGATCCCGTTGATCTTTTTCCGTTCTCAGTTGTTCCGTTTTCTCTTCTTCAGTTGTTCTTCTTCATCTTATTCAATCGTTTGCTTTCTCTTCTTCATTCGCTTCTTGTCGACTTTGCGTTTTCCAACTGTCTTCTTCATTCGCTCCTTGTCAACTTTGCGTTTTCCAACTGTCTTCTCCATCCCCTATCTACGAACAATCTTCCCCTACCATGTTTGGAAACTCCGCAACCTCATCTTCTGCAAACACATCCTCCAACAGTAGCTCTGCGAACATCTTCGATTGCTCCTTCTCATCATCATCCTCTATCTCCTTTGACGATGAACAGGAGTTCCCAAAAAAAATTTCTTCCAACACCACCACAGGCTCCTCTGCAAGCACCACACCCTTCTTCATGCTATCTTCAACAGTGCCGGGTGGCTACAAGATCTCCAAAAAATCTTCAAACTCAAGTTTGTTCAGCAACAACAGCTCCTCCTCTAGCATCTCCAGCACAGCTTCAAATAACGTGAACAACACGTCTTCCACATCTTTGTCATTCAATTCAGGTGTCACCAACAGCAGCAACAACAATAACTCCCATTCCAGATCTAACTCGATCCACAAAACCTCAAATACAAAAAAAAACAGATCTAACTCGTTTTTCCTTTCTCCTCTGCTAACCTGTAAACTTCAAAATTCAATTTCATCCATCACACACCATAATTCGTCCTCTTCTTCCAGTAGTAGCAACAATATTGCCAACTTCGACTACTCGGATATCGATGATATCGACAGCAGTAGCGCAGTAAACGATAATTTTTTCGACACCCCTTCTTCTTCCTCCTCCAAGATCCTGATCAACACAGCAGCCTCTGTATTGTTCAACAACAATAAAGAAGATGATATTGACAGCCTCCTACTGAACACAGATGTCCATGACGATATCAATGACGATCTCAGCAGCCCCCTTCAAAAAAGAAATAAATCAGCACGCAGAACCCAGTCCATGTTCCTCAATAAACAATTATCTTCCACATTATCAAACAACACTACCACATCGGTGTCACATTCAACAAATCCATCTCTTGGTAATAAAACTCTCCGGACTTCTGCAAGTATGATTTATTCCTCAGATTATTCTATCCTCGAAAATAAAAATAATCTACTAACAAAAGCTAACTTGCCTTTCTTTCACATAAAAGAAGATTCTGTGCCGAGAATTACCTCCTCTACAATGCATGATATCTTGAAAGGTAAATACGCTAATAAATTTCCAGATCTAAAGATCATTGATTGTAGATTCGATTACGAATTTATAGGGGGTCACGTTCAAGGTGCTATCAATATCAACTCCCAACAACGCTTACATGAATACTTTTTTAACGAAAAAAAATTAAAACAAACTAACGACAACTTTGAGGATTCATTGATTGTGTTCCATTGTGAATTCTCACAATTTAGAGGTCCAAAAATGGCCGAGACTCTCAGAAGATTTGACAGACAAATCAACAAAGAAAACTATCCAAATCTACATTATCCAAACTTGGTGGTTCTCTCCGGTGGCTATTGTGATTTCTTCAAAGATTCTCCACAACAATGTATTCCTCGCAACTACATAACTATGAATGATGAAAGATACACTTTGAAGTGTCTGGTTGAAATGGAAAGATTCCAGTCCTGTCTTAAAAAGAAAACATCCAACAATCAACTATACTGTTCTTCCACTTCTCATTTCTCATCTGCTAAGCGTAGTCCAGGTTTTTTGAATTCTCATTTAAGAACTTCCAGTTGCAATAGCAACAACTTTTTCAGTAGTAACATTAATTCTGGAAGTTCAGCTTCTACTAATGTTGCAACAAATTCAGATTGGATGACAGTATCAAAAAAAAGATCTTCGTCTTCATTACGTTCTCACAAAAGACACAATACAGTCAACAGTGCATTTTTCCCAGCATTAAAAACTAATAATAGTTTTTGCTCTTCCGGCTTCTCGTTTTCAACTACATCTAATAATGAAGACTCTGATACCAGTGATGATTTTATGGTATCAGAAAGACCCCAACGTACTTATTGTCCTAGATTGACAAGAAAGTCTGCCATGTTATCACTCTCATCTACTATCATGGTCAACAATACCAATTCCAAGCAAGTGAAAATCTGCGAAAATCAAGACGATGATATAGATGAAGATTATGACGATGATGATGATTTAGATGATTTAGGTGTTATCAATGATAACAATCTTATCATGAGAAATGACCACCATGCTAGAAGACCCCTGATCTCTATGATTCCTGATGACGAAGAAGACACAGAAAATATTACTATCTTCAACTTGGAATCTAGTGAAGGAGGTAAAGGAAATATTTTTGGTATGAAAATGGCCAATTCCATTACGGTAGTAAATTCAGGAAATAATAGTCATAATTGCGGGATCACTGCTAGTAGTAGCACGTCTACCATTATTGGAGACGAAGAACTAAACAGTAGTATCTGCAGCAATAAGCATCAAGAACATAGCAACAGTTACGTTAATTTACAAAATGGCGACGAAAATATTGAAGACGATGATATGATACAATACAGATACCTGGGTGAAGAAAGAGATTCTCCAGTGCTGAACATTTTTGGAGTTTACTGAATTGCGCCAATATTTTGATAGAAATGCCTTTGTTTATGAGTGATTTTGATATTTTTTTGTGTTTTATCTTTCCCATCCATTATTTCCCATTTTATATATTGCTCTTTTATTTTATATAATCATTTTACTTTACTTTTTGTTTTTGTTCATAGCTCTTCTTTTTACTGGTATATTTTGATAGTTCTTTATCCTTAATATTACTCATATATTTTTGGTTATATATATATATATATATATTCAGCATTTTAATCGATACCTTCCTTTCGCAATTTTACCTATCAATGTATCTTGTGGTTTGTTTGAGTCAATACAAGCTTGTACTATTTTTTTTATCAAATTACATGGTTACATTGAATTACTATTTTGACATTCTAAAAAAGGACCATCATTTCTGATTTCTAGATTAGTATCAGAATATAATGAATCGCTTAGAAATGGGTACTGGTTAAGCGTCTGTGATGGTAAATGAAGTTTCTATAGTAACCAACACATTTTTTTGTATTTCACATGTCTCAGTGATAGAACTTTTCAGCATCAATGTGCAAAAAAGCTACTTGCTGTAAAGAGTAAAAAAAAAAAAAAAAATGTTAACATGTAACTTAAAAGTGGTACCCAATATGCCAATAAGAGCAACTGAATTGTTCTTTAGTAGAATTAAATTAAATATTCAATTAAGGAAATATTCATAGTTCAGTCCGTGTGTTTTATTTTCCTTCGAACGAGGTATTAAAGTTCCTCAACGTAAAAGAGATCAACAGTCCAAAATCAGAAAGAAGCTATGCAGAGCTTCTACTAACAAATTGAATTATATTTTGGTTTCTGTTTCTGCAATTTAGAACGATCTACTGACCAGACACGAACTTTGTTTTCTGGATATAATTTGCATTTTTCTTGATTTTTGTGTCATTCGCTTAAAGAAAGTAAATGTAAAGAAAAAAACGATTTTCATAAGTTGAAGTATCGCGAAAATCGACTGATCCTTGTTGACATTTAATAACTTTATTTTATCAATCTCTAATGTCGAATGGTTTGGGTAAGCAAATATAGGATCTGTAACGGTTCGATATTTATAATACGATCTGTAGATCTTTCTCTGAAGCGACGTGTTCTGGTGCATATATCTGCTTCCGAACGCGCTAAAACTGTACAACAAAACCTTGATTAGTCTCGATCAGATGATTAGTAAAATTGAACATCTGACATTCTTTAATTACCCATTCTACAATTATACTATTTAAGAATTTGTGAGATTTACAATTCCAATCTTGACTTGTCACATCAATTTGTCTTTCACATCGGTATTTGGATTTTCCGATTGCGTTCCTTTCCGGGTATTTATCCGTTGGTCAAGAAGCTTAAGAATGCGTACTAGTAATTTTTGAGATACTTAGAAGAATAGTACAAATAGAAACTGTAACTTTTCTTTGGATAAAATCCAAAAGCAACTTTTTCGACCCATAAGCATTTTGAAAATTTTGAAAGTCTATTTGATTCTGCAACTGGCTTTGACTCATTTCAATCATATTTTTTTCTATTCACTAATTATTTTTCAGAGCACTGATGCATTTTCTTGTTTCTATTAAATAACAATTCCTCCTCACTTTTTTTTATTTTATTTCAAATACCAATTCTTGGATACTATGTTTTCTCGAATTCCGTTTGAATTGAAAAAAAAACAATTTGTTTATGTGGTTTCGGATGCCTCTTTATTTTTTCTGCTACTTATTTTTATTGTCTTTTCATCATGCCAGTAATCCAATTAATGAATACATTACATAACTAAGTCAATTAGTGATGAATGTGTTCAATTCAACAAAATGGTGAAAAATATGATGAGTTGGATTTTCTAAAAAATAGATGCATTGCCTCAAAGACATCATCTATATAGCTAATCCATAAGTCGTAAACATATATATTAACCTCTTCGGGCCGTTTTGTCTGTTTTTCACCCGCTTCTCGATGAGTTAATCCTTACAAAAAAAAAAAAAAAAATTGCAAGTGTCATCAAAAAATACTCATAAACCTCCGATGCTAATATTTGATAACTAATTCTGTATTATAACTTCTTCATATAAGACAATTTGGAGATCAACCAAGTTAGGTTATTGAAAACAACATTAGAAATTCCAGCAAAACAAAATCTGCTATAAAAAAAAATGATTGTCAGGCTTTATTTATTACAAACGTTTCTTCTTTTTTTTGTGGTGGTGACTCATACCTTTGAGCTAGATGACTTGGTTTCAAATTTTAAAGGATATTTCCAATTTGATGTTAAAAAGAACTATTCTTTTTATAAAGCAATTCCAGATGATAAAACTTCTTCTATTCAAATAAGTGATAATGGGAAATTTCCATCGATCAAAATTTTTGCTACTGGAGGTACTATTGTATCTGCCAGTGAGTCAAGTACCTCTAATGCTGGATATTCAGTGAATTTGACTATTACAGATTTGGTCGAACACATTCCAGAATTGAACAATATTGCTACATTAAGTTTCCAGCAAATCTACAACGTCGGCTCAAATGAATTAACCACTTTGCATGTATTGAAGTTAAGAAATGAAATCTATTCCTGTTTGAATGACTATGATGGTATCGTAATCACGCATGGGACCGATACTTTAGAAGAAACAGCATTTTTCCTCGAATTAACTCTCGATACCAAAAAGCCAGTTTGCTTGACCGGTAGTATGAGACCAAAAAGTAGTCTTTCTTACGATGGGTTGATGAACTTATATACATCGGTGTTAGTGGCTAGTGATGCAAGTTCTCAGAATAGAGGTATTTTGGTTGCTTTGAATGACCGTATCCTTTCTGGTATTTATGCCACAAAATCTAACTCTAACTCCTTGGATACTTTCAAGAACGACGAGCAAGGTACATTGGGTATGTTTGTTGATGACCAAATCAACTGGTTTATCGACCAACCATTCAAGCACCGCGTTTCAGGTCTTTTCAGCGATTCTGAGAAATTGCTCGACATCCAATACCATTACCAATTACCAGAAGTCATCATTCTCTATGGTTATCAATCTTTGAATGTTGAATTAATTGAGTTGATTGTTAACAACATGAACGTTAAGGGTTTGGTGTTAGCAGGTACAGGCTCCGGCTCTTGGACTGATCATGGTAACATGGTTCTTTCCAAACTTTCCCAAAAATATAACTTACCAGTTATATACAGTACTAGAAATGCAAATGGTATTGTCCCAATAAGCAATTTACCTTCAGGTGGAACTTTTGGTTATAAGGGCGCTATCGCAGCCGGTTACTTAAATCCTCAAAAGGCCAGAATTTTATTACAGTTATGTTTGATAGAAGGTTACGATATTGACATGATTGGTAAAGTCTTTAACCTTGTCTATGGTGGTAATAGAAAAGATATTGTCTAATATATCGAACGTGAGCCAGCTACTATATCCACCATTCTCTGTTTGTCATTTTTCTTTAAGTAGCAACTTTAAACAATAATATATATATATATATATATATATATATATAAAGAAATTTAGATTTTTTTTTTTTACTTTTTACATTTATTTTTATGCAGGAAGCTGATGACATAGCCTCAAGCATCTTAAAAACAATTTCATAAAAATTTTGTATCAAACAGATATATTATTTAAGAATAACTAGGGAAAAATCTTGCATTTAGAATTTTTGTTATGATCAACTCACGAACCAAAATGACATAGCCTGAAATTCAATAATAAAGTATGACTTCTCCGTAAAAGACCATTACTTATACCAAGAGCATTCACTGGACAGAACATCTTCATCATTCATCAAAAAAGCTTTTATTCTCATGAAATTGATACTGAGTGTTTCAAAATATCTTCATTCAACTAATAACGGGTAATTTTCTATTATAAAATACACCAGGTCAAGTTTTTGAATTTCATAACTTCCTAAAAAACAAACACATTTTCGAACCCGAGTTTCTCAACCGTTTTTTTGGCAACATCTATAAATCCTTCTGGTCCACATATTAAAATTGAAGAATCTCTATCAATACCGCTACCATTTTCTCCATTTGAAATATTTTCTGTCAAATTTTCTTCCGTCAATAAGCCTTTATTGTATGACACTGAAAAAGTTTCCTTGAATTGTTCAATCTCATCAAGTTCAGGTTTGAACACAGCATTACTCATTTCGGAAATATCATTAGATGGCTTAAAGTGATAAATTAATTTGAAGTTCATTGAGTTTGGAGATTCTGTGATAATTCTTAAAAATGGTGTAATCCCTGAACCGCCAGCAATCAAGATTACTTTTTTATTACCAGAATTTTTGTTTTCATCTAAGGAACAATGGTCAAGAGTAAGATATTTTTCAGCATCAAATCTTCCAACAGGTCCTTTGAAATTGACATTCTGGTGTACAGCGGTCATAGCTAGTTCTTTGGAGACTGTACCATCTGGATATGATTTCACCATTATGTCAAAAAATCCGTTCTCATACTTAGAAGAGATAGGAGTATAATATCTGACACATTCTTTTTCTAATTCCACATCGTCCAATTTCTTGAAGCCTACAGCCAAATGATGTCCCAAAGGAACTTCAATCGAGTCCTTTTTATCATTTAACTTAAATCTGTATATGGCACAATCCGAGCTGATAATAGTTTTATTGATCAATTCAAAAGGTCTGAACAGGTCTTTGACTAGTTTTTTCGCAGTTCCAAAATAGCTATATTCTGTATATTTATATATCACTAAGATCAAAGATAAAGCAAAACCATAAATGATTTTGTCCAAACCCATCAATGCAAACCCCACAATCATGAAGAATACTGGTAAGTATAATCCGTGCAAGGGCGTGTTGATGATTTTGGCCTTAGCGACTTTTTTCTGATTTTCTTTTTCTGCGGCTGACATTTGTGGCTTTATTTCACAGTAATTTTAAGATATAGCAAATGTATCTGGACAAACTCACGGAATAACAAGCTGAAAAAACCCTTCCAACAATAATTGGTTGAAGTGAATATATGTTGGTTGTTCTCTTAACTCGGTCTTCTTTGTTCGGTTTTTTTTTTCTCACAATACATATATACTGGTATTGTATGTCGTTTTTTTCAATGTACCCATCAGCAGCAGTTGAAATTTTTTTTTTTTTTCGTTGAAAAATACTTAGGAATACGCGCATAAACGTAATTAATAATAGATGAACGCTATAGTAAGGCTGACGCGTCTGGCACTGATGTTGACATATTTGGTATATATATGAGTCAATAAACTAATGTAGAAACCATAAGTTAAATTCTTGAGGGAAGCAGCTGGCTTGAAGTATCTTTAATACAACTAGATGGAGGATCTTCGAGTAACTATTGTAAGGAGAGCTGGCACAACATGCAAGCGACGGCTTTTAACAAAGTTTAAGATTAAGCTTCACTGTTTTTTAAGCTACATATTGAGATGGCTACCAGAAATTTATAGTGATCTGAGTATTTCTCTATTTGTAATGTTTTGTTTTTTTCTCATAAACTTAGTGTAAGGAATTAACCACCGTTTGGTGATTTTTTCGATCCATTGAATGTATTCACCTGCAAATCTATTCTTAATGTTATTGGAACCAAGTTTCACCGATTTCAAATTTTCAATAGTTAATGTTTGATTTTAATTTTGCACTAGGTTTTACTTGATTGGAATGCTTCATTAGGTTTAATTGATTTGAATGTTGCACTATTTTTTGAATGTTGCACTATGTTTTGTTCAATTTGTACTAAATTTCATTACATTACTATTAGGCTTTTCAATTTTCTCTGAAAAAAATAGATTTGTCTTTTTCATCTCGATAATTGTCTTTCCAAAAATACTCTTTGTTATATTATGTGATGTAGTTTTTTGAATGTGAAAAATTACAACCAGCTGTTGTTTTTCAATCAATGGTGGCTATCCTTTCTTAAAGGCTAGCAAGGCTCACTATAAACAGATTTTTTTTAAAAAATCTGACAACCAATATAACCAAACAAGTCAGTAAATGGTAAACTGGTAACCTTGAGCATTCCAGTCGAAAATCTCTCTTACCTGTGAACAGAAACACCTTACAAAACACACTTTTCAAATTTGAAATTAGTTTTACATAATCCAATTACAAGATCGACTGTCTTCACTAAATTGAGTCCATAAAATTCGAAAAAGTAGCTACTTGCTTCAATAAATATCAAACCGAACAACCTAAACCAAGTGGTTAGTTGATCTAATTCAAATCAGATCAATATATACTATTATCCAATATTTTTAAAATTCGCCACCTTCTATGAATAATTTTGATTCCATTTTGTTTAACAACAAATAATAAAATGATTCCAATTGTTTGTTTGGTACACGTTAAACTTCCTAAAAAGGTAATTTGTCAACACATGTCTCAGCGCACTCATTTTGAGGTTTCAAAATTTTTTTTTTACTGATCATAAAAACACTACCTATTTGGTATGGATTCCTACTATAATAAGAGAAAAAAATTTTTTTTTTACTTTATTTATTCGTATTACTAGTAATTTTCAAACAAAACAAACAAAAAAAAAAAACACGGAGGCGTGATTTTGTATTATTTACTACAATAAGAGATCTATGTAAGAGCTGGGAATATCTAGCATAGCAGTTTATTTTGTTAACCCACTAAAAAAATCAAGGAGATTACAGGATTTTGCGATTATACAGCATATAGCTATACATCGTTATCTTGTTCCACGATATTTATATACTTCATATTTATATATACGTGTATATCTATAAGTAGCCAAATACATTTGGAAAACAATGAGAGAAGTTATCAGTATTAACGGTATGTATGAGATCCATGAAACGTAGGGTTTTTCCTTTCGAGTGGTACTGGGCCTCACGAGCCACAGAGCGTCCCGTTGGCTGAGAGACCACCAAGCCCATAATATCCTGGAAAACAGATTATCAAAAGACGTTTGGGTGCCAAAAACAACCGTAAAAGCTGTTTGAATCTCCCAGAGATCCCTTAAAAAGACCTATTAATGCTCAAGAGACCCTAGTAGGTATTTGGGTGTCCAAGCAGAAGACATGTGAGATTTAAGAACGCAAAACCAGCACTTGGGTGTTGGTTTGTGCCCAAAAGTTATAATAGAGAACTTTCCGAAACGATACGATATTGGTTTGAGGGAACTCCGCCTTTTTTTCTTGAATATCGTGTCAAAATCGATGATTATGACAAAACGATTTGTTTAGTACTTTTTTTTTTCCTCGTCAGTCTCCATGATCAGTGCCCGCTCTCTTCTTTGTTCTATAATTTAAAAAGTCTTGCTTTACTAACATTGTTTATCTATAGTCGGTCAAGCTGGTTGTCAAATCGGTAATGCCTGCTGGGAGTTATACTCCCTTGAACACGGAATTCAACCGGACGGTTATCTTAAAGAAGGCCTTACCAAACCAAAGGGAAGTGACGCTGGTTTTTCCACCTTTTTCAGCGAAACTGGTGCCGGAAAATATGTCCCAAGAACTTTATACATTGATTTGGAACCTAACGTCATTGACGAAATTAAAAACAGTAATTTCAAAGATTTCTTTCACCCAGAACAATTGATCAACGGTAAGGAAGATGCCGCCAACAATTATGCTAGAGGTCACTTTACAACCGGTAAGCTTCTTTTGGAACCAATCTTAGAGAGATTGAGAAGAATGGCAGATCAATGTGATGGTCTTCAAGGTTTCATCTTCAACCACTCTTTAGGTGGTGGTACAGGTTCTGGTTTAGGTTCCTTATTATTAGAAGAATTGTCCAACGAATACGGCAAAAAGGCTAAATTAGAATTTGCAGTTTACCCATCTCCAAAAGTTTCAACTTCTGTTGTTGAACCTTACAATACTGTCTTAACTACCCACTCAACTTTACAACATTCTGATGTTACATTCATGGTAGATAACGAAGCTATTTATGAAATGTGCCGTCGTAACTTGGATATTGCTAGACCTGATTTCAGATCCCTTAACACTCTTATTGCTCAAACCGTCTCCTCGGTTACTGCCAGTTTAAGATTTAACGGTTCTTTGAATGTTGATTTGAATGAATTCCAAACTAACTTGGTTCCTTATCCAAGAATCCATTTCCCATTGGTATCTTATGCTCCAATCAGCTCTAAAGCTAAATTATTGCATGAATCCAACACTATTGCAGAAATAACCAACACCTGTTTTGAACCTGGTAACCAAATGGTCAAATGTGATCCAAGAAATGGTAAATATATGGCTAGTTGTTTATTATATAGAGGTGATGTCGTTAATAAGGATGTTCAAAATGCAATTACACAAGTCAAAGCTAAGAAAACTGTTCAATTAGTCGACTGGTGTCCAACTGGATTCAAGGTCGGTATTTGTTATGAACCTCCTAGTGTTCCTGAATCTTCTGAATTAGCTAAAGCACCAAGAGCTGTTTGTATGTTAAGTAACACCACTGCTATTGCTGAAGCCTGGAACAGAATTGATCAAAAATTCGATTTGATGTTTTCTAAGAGAGCCTTTGTGCACTGGTACGTTGGTGAAGGTATGGAAGAAGGTGAATTTAACGAAGCTAGAGAAGATTTAGAATCTTTGGAAAAAGACTACTTGGAAGTTGGTACCGACAGTGGCTTTGCTGAAGAAGAATACTAAATCATTTGTTCATAAGTTTTTCTCCATATAATCGTTTGTTTTATTATATTTATTATTTGATATCCATTTTGCACCTGTGATAATAATACAGTGAAAATAGTAGAAAAAAAAAAAAAGGTGAATTAACCAATTCATATATTACTGTCGCTGAATTAATATTTAATAATTATTTTTTTTTTCCCTTTATTATCGTTCTTATTTATTAAATATTTAGAACATCAATATTATTACTTAAGCTAATTTTTCTTAAAAAGATTGAAATGTTTATTATTACTATCAAAATTATTGGGCTCGTCGCCGCTTGCCTAAGCCTTGGATTAAAAAAAACAGTCTTGCCTTGCGAGATAGTATCAATTAGGATGCTTCATCACGACTAAGTATTTAATTTAAGACACCAAAAGACAGAAAAAAAGTTTATTCATAGTAAAAGTAAAAATATATTGTAAAGATTAGCTTACGTTGAATGAGCTCCATAATTTCACTTGAAGAAAGAAATGAAAAAAGTTGTTGCTTATCGAAATTATGCATAACAACAGTACGCTATTAATTACGGTTCTCTTTATCATTCATCTTTACCTTGATATCACCATCTTCATTCGCTATTAACTTTTTTTCTTCTTCTTCCTTTTCACTTTCTTTAAGTCTCTCTAACTCTTTAATTCGATCTTCTTTAGATGAAACATCGTAAATAGATAATTCTTCACTTTTCAAATCACATTCTATCATAGTAAAAATTTCACCTTTGGCCTTTTTTTCTTTGAATCCATCACTTAATGGTAACTTCCAACCTAGTTTTTCACAGATATATTCTGCGACTGTATCACAGTAACCTAACAAGGATACATCAAAATTGCAATGTGTTACAGGATCTTTATTGATCAATAATTGGGGAACATCCTCACCAATTTTGTTTACTATTTCAGATACAGGAGCCACCTTTAAGGATGTACCAATGCTTATTAATAAATCTGTTTTTTCTAAGTCATCTTTCAAAGAGCGATGAAATAATTCGGGCAAATCTTCACCGAAAAATGTTATATCGGGTTTCATGACACCAAAAGATTCATACACCAAGCGATCTTCACGAATTAGTTGTTTTCTTTTTGATAAACATTTAGGGCAATAAGGAATCACTGCTTCTCTAATTTCCTTGAAAATGGTATTGCCTTTTACTTTGTAATTGCAAGTTACGCAACTAGCTGTCGCAAAACTTCCATGACATTGAATAATTTTATCGCTAGGTATACCTGCCACCGACTCCAAATCGTCAATATTTTGTGTATAATTTCTTAGAAGCTTACCTTTGTCGCTTAACAATTTGATAAAACTGTGAAGAGGAGTGTATACGTTTTCTGGAGGTAAAACCATATTCGCAATACTGTAAAATATTGAAGGCTCTTCATAAAAGTATTGAAGGTCAAAAACATCTTGAGGATCACTAAGACCCAAAGAACCTAGCTTAGAATAGAAACCTTTTGAGGAACGAAAGTCAGGAATACCCAAAGATGTTGAAATACCTGCGCCTGTAATAACTAAAATATTTTTTGAGTTACGAATTTTATCAATCATCGATTCCACGGTTCTGTAATCAGTTAACCTCGCACGGAAGGTTTCAACTCTATGTATTGCAATTTGCAATGCCTTGACAGCCATTTCTAGATAAGCATTATCATTGGTGTCGCTGTCATCCGAAGTATTATTATTATTTTCAAGATTATTTTGGAACTGATGAGTCAAATCATATGGATCGAATCCCAAGAGCTTAGTCATATAAATCAAATCTTCGGCAGTAGCATTTTCGGGAAGGTGTCTATCAATAAATTTCAAACTTCCTTCTCTCTTCAAATATCTCCGAGCGTCACGTATAGCTTGGGTATTGTGAGGGGAGTCAGCAACGGAAGAGGTTGCAGCAGATGGTGAAAGCTTTGGAACTTTTTTTGGGGGATGGATATGTTCAATTATTGGCTCATTTTCATTATCTGATGAAGACGAAGAGAGTTCGCGTTTGTGGTTATTTATTATGGACATTATGTTGGATTGATGGAAGGAACACAAGTAGAATCGAAATCTGAATAAAAGGAGAAGAGAAAACAAGAATAGCAAAAAGCAAAACTAAAAACAAAAAACCAGCAAGGAAACAACCAAAAATATCAAATATAATCAAAAAGTGATGGGAATCAAAGGACGAATTGAATAATATGCATTAAAAAAAATTGAGCGAAAACAACAGAAAATTGATACCAGATTCAAAAGAAATACCAGCAATCAAGAATTGAAAATAGTAGACAAAAACACTTATCGCAATTTCAGTCTCAAAAATACCAAAAGTTGACTTGAAATTAAAACAGACAAGATATGCAAACTGTGTGAAGATAAACAATTGACGTTGGAGTAATGTAACTAAGTGAACTAAGTACGTGTGCGTCGATTACCTGTTCGCTGTATTATCCAAACAAATCTGCTCCTATTCGTCGGAAAACAACTCAGATAAGATAGAAAACTTTAATTAATGAATGAATATTAATATACTATTCTTCGATTTTCAAATCAAGGAATAAAGGGAAAGAAGCCTTTTGTTATCTGTAGGTATCGATATTTCCCTCTTCTATCATTCTCAAAATTTTCGTTAAAAAAAAAATTGTTACCAGAAAAAAAAATCCCAAATTTACGCGTCATGTGTTATTCTTAAAATCAGATTGATAGAGGTTCATTAATGAAAAAGCTGTCAAATATGGGATATGAAATAAGTTCGACAGATAATCGAAGTTCAAGTTCAAGTTGTTTATAGATTATCCTAACCTATCATATTTAAAGGTTTTGGTGAGTACTTAAAAGTTCTTTTTTATTTTAGATTTGCAGGTTTCGCAGATTTTTTTTTAAAAAAAATAACATTAAACATTGAAAACTACTCGTCGGCAAGATATGGGGTATTATTGGTAGTGTTTGTTATGTACTAATGACTTAATCAGGATCTACTGAAATAAAATAGTAAAATACCTACCTGCCACCGTAAATAATCGAATTATTATGTATTTTTTATTTTATAGTCTCAGAGATTACTCAGTACTTGATTAATTTTTTTTCTACTTTCTTTTTTACTTAACTTATATCTATCTAACTTGAATGAAATTGATTTTGATTTTGTTTTTGGTCTTTCGCTATTTTTTTATATGAATATTTTAATAATTAATTTACAATAAAAGTAAATCATTAGCAAAAAACTGGTTTTGTTGCATTCTGAGAATTTATTTTGAAAAACTTACATCCCCAAAGCCTTTCAAAATGCCTTTTTCTCTATCGTGGCCAATTGCTTTTTCTTTTCGTTTTCTAAACTTACGTATAGGCAAATACTTGACTTTTCTGAAGCTAATTCTAAAATATAATGTGTTATTCTTAACAGTGATTAACAGTTTTGCTCAATACATCAACTAAAACAAGAAATTTGCGTATATTGCACAAAAGTTGTGAAAAAAAAAATTAGTTTTACAGTTTGTTTAAACCAATATCTAAGCGAAATCAACACTCATTCCTGCCAGATCAATAATGGTTCTTTAAAGTATGATCATTCTTGAATAATTTGAACCAATCTCTTTCTCATGGTTGATATTATTGAAATTAAATAAAAAAATTCGAACATTGATACATCCTCACACAACAGGTGATCAAAGGAAAAATACAACCAATTTTTGAAAAAATTAAAAATTTTCCAGCGCGTTGCTTGGTTAAAAAAAAGACCCAACTGTTGAAACTATGGATATTTCAACATTTCAGCTGCAAAGTTGACATCAGAAACTCTTTCTGCTTGATTCTCTATTGAACAGAACAAAAATAGTACTCGTTAAGAAATAAGTATCATTGGATATATTGATATTTAGGTTCCACATATTGCATTTTCTCAAAGAAATTGAAAATACTGTTGGATAATTTGCTATTTTTGATCTGCATGCTTTTCTTTTTTTTGGATTAAGCATCGCAATAACAACCAACAGTCGTATATATATTCAATACAGCTATAACAATCCTTTTAAATAGTTGGACACAGAATTCTTTTGACACTTATAGTCATGTCTTTTTTATCTGTTACCGCAAGACGTGTGTTTGCTTCATCCGTCACTGCTAGAAGAGTATTTCTTGCTCCCTTGGTCGCCAGACCAGCAGTGCCATTCCAATCACAAGGCTTCCACAGCAAAAACATCTTTTTAGAATCCAAAAAGCCAGAAGAAAAACCTCAATCTATATTGACTGATGATTTGCTCGCAAAAGCAGGATTCGAGGATAGCCCAGAACAGGCAAAAAACGATGAACAGCAACAACAGCCAAAAAAAGACCGCAAGAGAAGATCCAATAAAACTTCTTCGGATGTTAAAAGAGAAAAGTATGCCAATTTCTTTTATGTAGGTTTATTCGGATGTGCAGGTTTGGGTATTGCTTACCTCGCTAGAAATTGGGATGAGAAGGAACGCGAAGCACTTCTCAAGGCCCACAAGACTATCGACGATGATGGCTATACCCCTCAATTGATGTATTCCCGTTTAGTTAAGCGTTTTAGAGGTGTTTCTTCTGTTTTAACCGATCCTATTTCTGACAAATTATTGCCTGACATGCCAAAAGATGATACCAGATTGACTTTAGTTGTTTCTTTAGAAGATTTACTTATTCACTCTGAGTGGGACAACAAGCATGGATGGAGAGTTGCAAAGCGTCCAGGTATGGATTATTTCCTTTTATACTTGGCAAGTTACTATGAGGTTGTGCTTTTCTCAGATAACTTTTCTGCGTTTGTTGATAGAACAATCCAAAAGTTAGATCCACATGACTATTTGTTTGCGTATAAGCTTACCAAGGAAGCTGCTAGACTCCAAGATGGTAAAATTATCAAAGATTTATCTTTACTCAACAGAGATTTGAACAAAGTTTTGATTTTGGATCCTAATCCTGAGCATTATCAACTTCAACCAGAAAATGCTTTACCAATTTTACCGTGGAATGGTCAATCTGATGAAAAATTAGTAGAATACATTCCATTTTTGGAATGGCTTGCTTATTTGTCCGCTGTCAACAACTTGAAGGATGTAAGACCTATTTTGTCTACTTTCAAAAACAAGTATGAAATTCCAGAAGAATTCGCTAAGAGAGAACAATTATTGAGAAAGGATTGGTTAGAAAAGCACGGCAGCAAGTCTACTGGTAATGGCTCTTTCTTAATGAAAGTATTGGGTCTCAATGCAGTTTCAAGACCAGGCAGCACTGTTGGTGCAAGTGGTGAGAAAATGCCTCTTGATTCTATTAAAGAGTTCGGTCAAGAGAACTACAAGAGAATTTTAAAGCTTATAGATGAAAACTTGAAGATGGAAGAAAAGAGAAAAGAAGAATTGGCTGGCCAAAAGGTTAACTTAACTAGCTTGGTTACTGAAGGAAATCCTCAAGAGAAATTAATGAGAGAACAGCTTGAAAGAGAACAAAAACTTGCTCAACAACAGCAAGAACAACAACAAAAGAAATGAATTAAATCCAGTTGCTTTCTTTCATATTTAATTTATTTAAACCTTTGATGTTTGTTTGACTCTTCCTTTTGTCTTTGTAAATAATTGTTATTTCATTTGTTTTGGTCTCCTTTTACGTCGCTGAATTTGTTATTAATTTTATTATTATTTAACTCCTTTTTTTTTATAAAGTAATAATATATTGGAGAATAATATTTAATATTTAGTAGTTTTTGTTGAGATTTATCAACTTTGAGGTAATGACATATCAAAACTTCGTAGAGCTTACAATAAATGTCTTTTTACGCATGTTGAAATTTGGTGAAAATTTCATAAAATTTTTTTTTTTTTTTTTTTTTTTTCATGTATGTAACTAAAATAAATTTTTGATGTTTTCAAAGAATCAAAAACCTAGTTGATGATAACATAAGATACATTCTACAGTAATACTGAGCCATACTGGACATCATAATAATACAAAGCGGAAAGAACCAGATAATGTCCTCTAAACAACCTATCAGATTGCAGAACCTTCCAAGATTCAAGGTCAGAAACCCAGTCTCAAAAAACTCCCAATCAGCCAACTCATGTCTTGTGGTAATGAGTAGTTTGCTTAATTGTTGGGCCTCCAATGGCGAAGGAAATGCTACATGTATGGGATTTCAAAACGAGTTGAAAACATGTATGGAAACTAGAAAACCTACAGTGGTCACCAAGTCTTCTATTAACTACCATGCTGGTAGATTGTATCCTAAAGTAAGTGGAACCAAAAAATAAATGAAGTAAGTTATGTGGTTGAAAAACTTGATTCATATGAAACACAAATCAATAGGAACTTGCGCTAAAACTCCAAGCATTCGATTATGAAGTGAAGACTTTTTGAAGTATATGATTAGACCCAGAAGGACAGAAAATTTGCCATGTGAAATGTGATAAATAGATTTCGAACCAATATTTAACCAAAGTGAAATATTGTTCTTCATGAATCCACTTAAATGTGCTTTCTCATTCACAACTTCTAATGCTTTAATATGGATTATAAATAAAAAGTTAAATAACTGCATAGTATGTATCATATGATATTAAATGGCGTAATTATATTCAAGACTCTTTTCGATCACTGATTCTACTATTGCATTCAGTTTATTTGTGCTTTGAAGGCGTTTTTGGTTTTTTTTTTCCCCTGTATATATTAATAAATAAATAAATTTCTAATTCAAAGTGATAAAGGCAAGTATTGTATCTGCAGAAAAGGAAATATATGCCACAACCTCATGATATATGATAGATACAAGACTTTATTCAATGAATAACTACAATTTAAAATCAAGTACTTCTTTCTCTTGCTATGTATAAAATCTACGTATACTTCCATCAAAAAAGCATTTTTTTCTATCAAATTTTCAAACAAAGCTTGATTTCTACAAGTGGTAGGAGTGGGGACTTTTCAACATCAAATGAATTTCACTTGCATCATCATATATTTGAAACTCAGTAAATATAGAAACTCAAATTTTAGGGAAAAAGAACATGTCTCACCTTCAAATTGAGATAATGAAGTAAATAAATTATAAAAGTGATTTCTTATAATACAAATATTCATTTATCTTTTGTAATAGTAATCTTCAGGTTTTCATGTTGAAAATTCCTTTTTTTTTATATTGATTTACTCACAGTAAGGTCGTTCACATACAAAAAATATACATCATCCATGAAAAATTAAAAAAAAAATAATTTATTAGAAAAGTTGATCAGATGAATACACATCTATCAATGAAAATCAATAATACTTTGGCAACTGAAATTCGTTTTCCCTAAAAGTGTCGTTCCTATTTTATTAATTATGTTTTCAAGAGCTGGTTCACTAAGCTCTTTGAAAAGGGCCACTAAATTTCGTCCCAAATTAATAAGTTTATCACCATTATTATTAAATGAGAAATTTCACAAACTTGCAAGCCAACGGGACAATGAAAATAACAATAACATTTTTGATTCCAAGGTGATGGAGTTTTTCAAGAATGAAAGTAGCATAGTAGAAGAAAATAAATCACAAAACAAAATCAGAGCTAATCCATCGATAGTTGCGACCAGGGATAACAGTACTACTGATTTGAAGGATGAAGACGAAGATCTTGATCTTGAAACTCTTAACTATAATAAAACTATTGAATCTATTGATGATATACTTAAACTGTCTAATAATGAATCTGTGATTAATGAATGGAATGATTTAGTCAATCAAGACATTGATAATTTATCTCCGTCAAATGGTGCTGGCAATAGCGATGAACAGATACTTGAAGAGATATTAAATAATGGAAATGAAAGTAATAACATTAGACACAAGATTAAACAAGAAAAATCCTTTATGAACCAGCTTTTTAAACTGGTGGGTACTAAAAACCTGATTAATAAACAAGACACCGGTATCGATCAGCTTGATATATTGAGTAATTTGAATATCGATAATGAAAATAGTCTAAATTCTGCAAACGCTAATGCAAGATTGTTTGATAGTTTTCAAAATAGAAGAGATCCATTACTTGATAATGACAAGTTGCTTGAATTATTTGTCAATGAAAAGCTACAGGTCAACTTGAAGCCTACTGTGGACTATATCAGCAATCTAAAATATGATTATGAGGTTTTACAATTTATAAATGATTCAGTGTTGAAGAATTATAAATTCAATGAAAATATTGATAGAAGCATATTGATGAATGAATCAAAAGGGGAATTTGAAAGTGGTAATGATAAGCCAACTTTTGATTATCTAAAAATTCTGTCTATCAATAATCCATCCAAACCAACTGTAGACCAATTTTCTTTATCTTTTTTGATTTTAACATGCTTTGAAAAGCTAATGAATGATTTTCCAAATAAACAGCTAGCGATACTGAATATTTTCTCAATTTATTCTCAAATTAAAAGAAGTGAAAATGAATTACAACCAGAGATTTTTATTTACGGTATAAATATTGATATTTTTAATTTTTTGATTAAACATAGTTGGGATCACTTTTTGGATTTACAATTAATTTATTCTTTGATTTTTGATTTAAAACTAAATGGTGTCGTTCAAAATGATGAAACGATAAAAATAATTGAAAAAATCATTAATGAGCTGAAAGATTTATTATTTGAGAATAACAAGAGATTTAACCGAGATATAACATCCGCTGATTTGTTAAAGTCCTTTTTTGAAGATTATGAAACCTCAAGAAGCGATATTTGGAATGAAGAAGATAATAAAAAATATAACGATATTAACAAGATTTTACTTAACATGATTTCACAACAATAAAATTATAATTATTGCAAACATTTAAACGCAAATTGAAAAACACTTGTCATTTCGACATATTAATAATAAATAATTCATGTATATACAAGAGGAAAAAAGCAAGCCAAACATTATATATATTATATATATATCAGTCACTAATTAATGCAAAATTCGCTTTTCATTTCCTTATTTTCTAATCTAATTTTGGCATTCTCAAAATTTCTTTTTCTTTATTTTCACTGAAATCTTGTAGCATCTTCAAAATTTTGCTATTTTCCCACTCCTTCTTCATAGGAGTAACAGCATAATTTTTGGTAGCCCAATAATATATATCCCAATCATTCATGTCCAACAACTTATCATATTCTTCCAATTCTTCCATGGTAAAACTTTTCAAATATTTTTTGGCAAATCTTGACAACAATAAATCTGTCTCTAGAATTCCTCTTTTTCTTGATTGATATACTAATCTAGCACGCTTGACATCAATAGATTCGTTGTTTCTAGGAAGTGGTTCAACTGTAATTTTCAAGTTTGAATTATCATTTTCTCTTTGAATATTAAGGGTATTTCTTACACTGTCTTGTAATTTAGAAAATCTATGAAAACTTCTGATAGTTGTTCTAGAGTTGCAGTATGTGAATCTGGATAAAAGCATCTTTATTCTTCTGTTTGTCTTCTTATTAGCTTTGTTATCAAATAATTTATTGTAAATCTAGCTCTTTGATTCTATTATTATTAATAGAAGATTTTATAATTGAAAAATTTATATTTTTTTATATCTTTTTCTACTTTTTTTTTCTAGCACAAAAGTAGCAAGAAAAAAAATATCTCGGAGACAAAAGAGGAAATAGAAAATAGCATATCCAATAAAAACAGCTTCCAAAGGGATTTCACATATATATCTATATCGGAGCAGTAATAAGAATATAATGTTTATTATTTCTGAAATAACCTGATTCCATATCAACAAGCAAAGTACAAATAAAATTTCTCAAGAATTGAAATAGAAAGATGGAGAATAATACTAAAAAAGACCCGGAACAGAATATTCGAACTGAAGTGATTCTGGGATCGAATAATCATAACATTGATCATGAGCAGCCAATAAAAAAGAAGCAGAAAGTGGAATCGACTGTGAAGGAAGAGAAAATTAGTGAGGATAATACAAATAAAACTGTTGCTGAAGAATTTTGTATAATCCCTGAATGTGATGCTCAACCTGGATCTGGAAAGTTAATTGAACACCTAGAACAAGTGCATAAAATTGAAAAAAAGGAATCTGAAGCAGACAATATTGGAAATGAAAGCTCAGATTATTATAAGGAAAGTCGATTGGTGATGAATTCACGAAAAAAAAATGAAAACAACTTCTTCGAAGAAGATCAAGACCAACAAATCGATCAACAGTTATTTGAAAAAATATTCAGAAAAGTCTTTTCCATGGATAATACTAGCAAAGAAATAGAAATTATATACAAAATGTTTCTTCAAAAGGTACTAGTGAATTCCTATAATGAGTGTAAAAGATTATACGAGGAAGAAAAATCTTCAAATAAGAACAATGAGAATAAGGGACCTGATCCTATTGAGGAAGCTTTTAGAGCTGTGGAAAAGGAGTATAATGATAAATATGATTCAACTTCTGCGAAATACTTGACTTCCCATTCCAAAGAATCTATCAGCTATCAAATTAAGCTACAGTTAATGATGGGATATTTGGATAATTTATATAAATTGGCAAAATTTGAAGAGAAGTACAAATTAAGAATGAAATTATTCGATGATGAAGCTGATAACGAAGATAAATATAAAGAGGACTACGAAAAGTTGCAAAGGAAATTCCTTTGGAGCAGTGAAGTTTCACAACTTTTGCAAACTGATTTAGATCTGTTAAATGAGTTACACGACGATTTATTGCTTAAGAAGGAGAATTTGTTAGATGCTAATTTGCAAGTGGAAATCGGCAAGAGTTTGCTGTCATTTGTAGATGTGTAATATATGAATGTATATCAGTATTTATAATGCGAATATTATTGTAGTGTTTGAATTATTGTCTAGTACGCAGAGCAGCATAGAATAAAAAATAATGCACAAGTTGTAGCAAAGTTATTAAAGAGATACTCCATTATTATTTCCAGGAAGAATGCTCATAAATCGCTGATAAAAACCATTGTTCTCATCTTCGTTTTGTTCTCCAACTTGTAGTCCACTACTGCCAAAAACAGATACAAGCCAATATTTTAAAGATGATGAATAAAATACAAAGTAATTATCATTATAATTGTGCAATAAAGAACCACTGTTTGTTGTTTCATAATTTATTAATCGATCCACTTTTTGAATAAGGTTGTTCTGACTGTTGGCAGGCAACAAAGTTGCTGAGGTTGTACTATCCTCGTAATCATCTTCATCTTCGTCAATTAAAAGATATTTGAAATCACTAAAAAAGTTGCTTATTCTTCCAAAAATTCCACCACCTGATCTATTATCAAAATCACTATATGTCAATGGTTCACCCGCATTCGACATAGAATAGTTTCGGTTTTCGTCAAAAGAAAAGGAATGTAATGACATATTTTTTCTGGTTCGCTGATTGGACTTTAAAATTTGATGGAGTTGAATGATAACTGGAATCAAGATGAAATAAGGAAGCCAATCATTAAATTTTTTACCAAATTTTATAAAATTGATTGAATCACCCATGAATGTTGCAAATTGAGTAATATTATTGTTTTCATCTGAGGAAGAAGAGTTAAAACTCCACGTGAAAACTTTTGACGAATCCCTGGAGTTTAATAAAGTCAAGAAATTATAACAAATAGGGAAAGATAATCTAATAGCGTATGAGGCATACCAAATACAGCTTGCGGGATTGGAATTTTTCAAAATTAGTTTATACATTAAGAAAATTTTGAATTTTGACAATGAAATAAGAGCTGTGGTACACATATATGCAACAGTTATTAGGATCGTTGATATTATAAAAGTCAGGGAATCAGATACATGTGTAAGAATTAGATCAATCGGAGAGAAAGATGTTCTGTGCAAAAGCTCTGAGACTATAATAATTGAAGAAAGCAAAACTAAAATAACGGAGTAGCACTTTAGAAAAAAAGGAATAAAGTTATAATAATATTGGAAAGTCAATTTTGGCGATTCCTTGAGAAACCTTGGGGCCAGAAAAATTCTGAAGGTCAAAGACTTTTCTTGTTTCGAGGTTTTAATATCTTGAATTCTGATAATCTTTTGAAGTAATGAATAATAAACAAACTCATTGATAGCAAAATTATAGTATGAATCCTTGAATGATTTCGTAATTTGCATCAAAAATGTATCAGACATCTGATTGTGCAAAAGAGACAAATCTTGGTTGAAACGATTATTATAATTTGTTAAATTATTGTGAAGCGAGCCATTGTTGTTGTCAATTACAACCCTCATTCTTTTCGAATCTAAAGCATTGTATAAATAGGATATCCATTGCGCATGGTATGTAGAGTTCTGAGATTCTTTAATGGTTTCTAGTTTACAAATTAACAGCACCACATCATTTAAACAGTGTTTCGAATCAGAGAATTGCTGATTAGCTATAAGTAGTCTCGAATAATAGTGATCTATGAAATATTGGTCATTCAATTGAATTACCATTGAGTCCCAGATATACATTTTAGCTAAGTTTATTAGACCATGACCCATAAACCAAATAACTAAAAGCAAAGAATAACTGTGAGACAATAAAATAACTAACGATTTGATAGAGGAAACACTTAGACCAATTGAGAAAAACACATAAACCAAACCAAATGTTGCAATTACAAGGTAAGCCGAGTAAAATTTCAAGTTGTAAATCAAAGAGTCGTGGAACCGCTTCTTGAAAAGGAAGTTATGGGAAGAGTAATAACTTTGAAACAAGGGCAAAATGAACCAAGTGAGAAAAAAACCAAGCCAGTAGTTTAGTCTCCAAAGATTCATGATCAAGGGTTTAATTGAGCTTGATGTTGAAGCTGTGATAATATCGATTGGAAGAAGAAACATTGTGGAAAAAAAGGGGATATAAAGCGATAATGTGAGAATAAGGGTTAGAATGGGCGAATTGTGAAGAATTGAGGAGAACTTGTTGACCGAATAAAGCGAAAGGCCAATGCTGGCCACAAAGGAAACAAGAATTACCGGAAGCATTGTGTTTGATGTTGCTTGGGACGATTCGCTAGTTTCTGTATGTGATCTAAAGAGGTGAAAAGAACTATTAATAAGGATCTCTATGTTGATAACAAGCTTATTTGTGTAAAAGATAGCGAACTTGCAATCAGATTGAAGGAGCCTGTCAATATCAGCGTTTTGAGCACCGATGAAAACCATGGGATTGGGAGCCCGCGAATAGTCGAAAAGCACAACCAGTAGTTATGAGCCCTTGAAAATAGAATTCACTGCATTTGACCTCAAGATAGTTATGCGCACGCAAAGAAAACAGACAAACCGTTCCAGAGCGATTTTTTGTTCTTTCTTTTTTTTATTGGATTTCGCTCCTTTTCTTTTTTCTCAGTGCTGTTTCTTGCCTTTCTTTTTTTTATTGGGTTACTTTCCTTTCATTTTTTTATTGGGTTATAAGGGTTCGTCTTTAAGAAATAGAAAGAACCAAATATCGCACACAGTTATATGATATATAGATGTGACATCTGTTTCTTTTTTTTAGGTCTTGCTGTTGCACATAGGGAAATCGGATTTGCCGCGGTCACACCAAAATAATACAAGACAAGATGGAAAGCTGTGGAAATATTGTATGTTTGTATGGGTAACTTACTATTTTGCACAGAATGCTGAAAATACATTAATTATTATTGTTTTTCACAATAGTGTAGCCAGTTTTTTTGTGTTTGACAATAGTTTAACATGTGTTTGTGTATCTGATAGTATCCTGATTGGTGTTGTTCCGGACAATAGCTCAATCAGTATTGTACTTGACAATCATTCAATGAGCATGGCACTTTATTGCATTTTTTCATCTCGAAATATTTTAATTAGAAATATTTCAATTAAACTTGCACGCGAATCTTAATTCAGATCAACTATTGGCGATCAGCCACTCATTTAATTAGACTGTTGCCAGATATCCATGATTTTCCATAATATGATGATGATCGTAGTTCCTTTTTAGTGTGCATATTGAGGCAGCTCTATTTATTTTTACTTCAAGATACAGTACCGACAGTGAGTAATAGCACTTATTAATAGGATATGAGAAAAGCACAACAAATTAGCTCAGTGGTTGCTCTGTACTGAGCAGCAAAGAACCATACAAAAAAATAATAATATTGTACATATATTTGGAAATATCTGCATACAAAAAAAGCAAATGCTGCATATTCAAGAGGGGGTCAGGAAAAAAACCAATCCCTTGATAAGCTCCTGAACTCCGTTTTAGGCCAGGTGCAGCGTCCTATGTACTTTTGAGAGCTGTGTGGGCTTTGTGCCAAACACTGTGGGAACATCAGGTCGCAAAAGACAGGTTATGTGCACCGACTTCATGTACACACATGCACTGAAAAGAAAAGAAAGAACGCCAGCAAAGAAATAATAAGAATATGTAGGGGGTGATGCTATGCGCTAATAACAGCACGCATTAGTAGGCTACTTTCTTTGTTTTAGAAACACCTTTGATGCTGCTTCAGTTTTTTTGTTAGAGCAACAATGCACACAAATGAGACAACACAACCAGAAATTGAAACGCAGACTGCCACAATTTAAAAAGCGCTTATGAAAATGCATGTCATACATTATGCTGCATTAAAAGATGCACCCCCTTTTTATTAGGAGCGTGTTTCAGATTCCTGTTACAGATTTGGAAATTGTCTCATCACATCCATACTATTTAGTGCAATAGTTTTGAACTTCCTCACTGTTTTAATAATATTTTTGTATTTTAGTAGTAATTTTTTTTTAAGTTTCTGCATACTGGTCAACCACGAAAAAATCTTGGCCCCATCCACGAATCTTGGATTTTGCTTCAATAAAATGGCTGATTTCATATATATTTCGAGATTTCCCACCAAAATCGTGTTATTTATTCATAAGTAGTATTATATTTAGCATTTTTCTCTTTTCCTTTCTTTCTTTCTTTCTTACATTTCCTTTCCTTTCATCATCGCCAACAACAGTCCTTCGTTTTTAAACATCTTCTACCAGTCATCACTCAGATTTCCTGGAATGATGTTCGGTTCAAAAAACTGTTTTTTTATTATATTTGTAGTTCTTCCGGCACTTGTCCACTCCTTGCAAGTGCAACAAGTTGGAAATGGACCAAGATTCAACAACTTTGATAATCAACGTGAAGCCATAATTTACGGCAAAAGATTTCTCAAAAGACTGCCTCTTAATGATACCGTGACAACAACCACAGAATCAACTACTCTGGAAGATGACTCAACTACCTCAAGCACCCTGATAACAACCCTTTCTTCCGTTCTGAGTGCTCAAGACAACGCTGTTTCGATAACAACAGACTCAACATCCAGTACTGCTGCTGCAGACACCACCTCTACCAGTTCAAGCTCTTCTGAAGACACTACTTCCAGTTCTGAAGTCGTAGCAGACACCACAACTAGTTCAGAAACTCCAGCAGACACCACAACTAGTTCAGAAACTCCAGCAGACACCACAGCTAGTTCAGAAACTCCAGCAGTTACTACTTCCAGTTCTGAAGTCGCAGCTGACACCACAACTAGTTCAGAAACTCCAGCAGACACCACTTCAAGTTCAGAGACTCCAGCAGTTACTACTTCCAGTTCTGAAGTTCCAGTAGACACCACTTCCAGTACCGAAGCTCCAGTAGACACCACTTCCAGTTCTGTGGCACCAGTGATTACTACTTCCAGCTCTGAAACTCCAGTGATTACAACCTCTAGTTCTTCAGTTCCAGTGATTACTACTTCCAGTTCCGTTGCACCAGTGATCACTACCTCCAGCTCTTCAATTCCAGTGGTTACCACTTCAAGTTCTGCGGCACCAATAATTACTCCTTCTAGTTCCTCAGTTTCAATAGCAGTTACAACTTCCAGCTCCTCTGTTCCAATAGCAGTTACATCCTCTAGTTCAGTTCCAGTGGAAGTCACCACTTCTAGTTCTTCTATTCCAGTGGTTACTTCCTCTAGTTCAGTTCCAGTGGATGCCACTACTTCTAGTTCTTCTATTCCAGTTGCAGCTACCACATCTAGTTCTGTTCCAGTGGATTTCACAACCCAATCTACTTCATCTATTCTTTCTTCATCCTCATTAGCTTCATTAACTGAAGCAGCACCTGTGACCACATCATCTTCTATTACTGCTTCTCCATCCACTACTGAACTTTCTCCGCTTGCAACCCCCTCCTCCTCATTACTGGTTACTTCTTCGTCGAGCTTACCTTCATCAATTGTGGTTATTTCACCTTCTAGTGATACCTTTGTTGAATCTACTGTCGCATTATCTTCATTGCTTGCTTCTTTGTCTTCAGAGCTCTCTGACTTTGCCAAAATTACTTTATCTTCTTCTTCAACATGGGTTCCAACTAGTATTGTCACACAAAGCTCTACATCGTCAGAAGAAACTCCAACATCAACTAGTGCTTCTCAGTTGCCTAATGCAATTGCACCAGCTACTCAAATTGAGGTTTCTCAAAATTATACTGTTATCACTATTGGTTTTAGATCAGCTTTGAACTATCCATTCGTTGTTGCTCATTCAGTTGCTTCCGCTCAAATTTTCCAATACTTGCCAGGCTCCTTGACCTATCCTTTCAAACTGCTGGATGGTGGTTCCGAGGTTGCTGTCAAACAGCTCGTTCCTTTCCAATCTTCCTCATTGGATTATATTGTTACTATTGCCGAAGTTTACTATCCTAAAGATTGGGTTTCATCTTTGAATGCATCTTTGCAAAATAGCTATTCATCATTTTACTATAATCCATCGAATCCTGAAGCTTCGATTGCTCAACTTATTGATATCAACATTCCATTGGTTGGCCTTGAAACAGATAGCTCAACCTCTTCTTCTTCAAGTTCTTCAGATCATCATTCTTCATATGGAAGTAGTAGTGGCTCATCAGCAGTTGGATTATCTTCTTCTGATTTGGGTTCATTTGATTCTGTTCAAAATTCTGCAGCTCCTGCAAATAACAAACTTGGTGTTGTTGGTTCAACATCCGGTGTTTCTGCAGCTGTTTATATATCTGTTTTATTGGTTGGATTCAAGTATTATCAGAATAAGAAACAAAAGAAATCTTTTGCAATTGATGATAGAATTGTATTACCGATTGTGGAAGATGATGACGATGAAAAGCTGAGACAATTGAAGGAATTGGAAGAGCATGAAAACATGCAAAAATTAGTAAACCTCAATCCAGTCTACGAAATTAGTTCTGCTGAGGACGAAGAACAAAGAAAGTTAAATAACAGAATGAGTTATTCTTCCTTCCATTCATATGTCTCTAACGCAAATGTTGGTTTTTCAAACGCATTTGCTCAAATAGATGAGGAAAGTGAAAGTGAAAGCGATGATGATTATGATTCAGATAATGCTTCATTTGAAGAAAGTGAAGATGAAAATGACGGTGACGTGGAAACCATTGTTCCTTATATGACACCAATTCTTGATGAACCTGAATGGTTTTAATTTCAAACCAGTTAATTGAATCATTAATCTCTTGCACAATCAATTTCACTTATATTATAAACAATCCTTTTCATTTCATTTTACATTTTTATTCTACTAGATTTATTCTACTAGTTTTCATATTTGAGCTGTTTAACAGTTCTTGATTTCACTACCCCTTTTCTATTCTTACTATTTTCATCCACATTTTGTATTTTTAGTAATTTTTCACACCATCATTTTCTATATATATCTATATCTACTTATGAATTTTCATTTCATTTTTGTTAATGTTACCACCTTTGTAGTAAAATTATAAATTATTTTGGATTATTGTCACACAGGTCAGGAATCTGTTCTCATCTTTACTTTTTAAAAATTGACTATTCAGATTCTAAAAGTAGAATCACGTGATAGTGTTCAGAGAAAAAGGAAAATCATTTGATGATTTAGTAATGCCAACATGCTTGAGATTAACGAATTCCAAACTTCATGTTCGAAATAGTGAAGAAAAAATAGAATCTGTACAAGCAGGAGGCTCATACTACTGACCATAGATATAAGAAAAGATCATGTGTGGAATTTTGTATTTCTATCTGGCCGACCAGAGGCAGGAGACAAAAGATTCAAAATCAATAGAATTTCTCAATGAACAGGAAAATTCAGATCTTATTAATTTTGATCTATTCTATGACATTTGTAAAAATAAGGAAGAATATTCTAAAGTTGCATCAAAGAAAAAAGAAAGCTGCTACGGATCGTATAAACAATTATTAGAATTTCAAAAAAAAGAATATGGCAAAATTACAAAGAATAGTAGTAATCAAGCTGAATGGACTTTGGTTTATTTTGAATTATTGCTAAAGATATTATCTAGAGGTCCGGATTATGCAAATCTTGTTATTTCGGAGAATAAAAAGAATACTATTTGGTCATTTTCTTCAATTCTTTCATTGAGGCAACCCTTCACAAAACAACCAATATTACTGCAGAAAGGTACTAATCATCGATTCAGATTGCAGTTTAATGGAGAACTTTATAATCCTGAAATCCAACAAGAATTTGGAAATGATACGCGATATCTTATGAGCAGAATTGAAAAGTTTGGAGGTGCACTTACTTCTGTCGATGAAAAAGATCTCGAGAAGTTTGCGAAAGATGTTTTTTCTAATTTGGAAGGAGAGTTTACTTTTGTTTTACATGATACATTACTAAACACCTTGTATTTTGGTAAAGATTTCCTCGGAAAGAGATCATTATTTTACAGGATTGATCCCATTGCTAAGAAGTTTCTTGCTTCTTCAATTCCTTACGTCGACAAACATGATAAAGCACAGCATCAAGCAGATTGGGTTGATTGCAAAGGAAATACAATATATTGTTTGGATTTGCATAGATTTTTGCTTTTACAAATTCCTACAACTTTCAAGCAAGATGACGAGGTTTTTGAAGTTAATAGAACCATTGTATCAGACTATAATGATGAAATCTCCAAGAATATTGATACATATATCGAACAACTTAGTTTAATATTGCAACAAGCAGTAAGAGATAGAGTTTTTCAAATTCATCCATTGCATGAATATGACAGTATTAATTCCTATATTCCACCAAAAAATTTGAACGATTTTGAAGAAGAGTATATAAAGAATGCGTTTGCATTAGATACAACTAATATCACGAAAACAGGCTCTAAAATTGCCATTCTTTTTTCTGGAGGAATAGATTGTACTATTCTAGCATTTTATTCTGCAAAATGTCTTTTAGAGAGTCATAACAAACCTGTTATTGACTTAATAAATGTCTCTTTCGAAAATCAACGAACAAAAAATCAATTTGGAGATACCCCTGATAGGAAGCTTGGGCTTTCTTCCTGGCTGAATCTTTGTAAAATATTCGATAAGACTGTACAATTCAATTTTATCGAAGTTGACATATCATATAAGGAATATTTAAAAGGAAAGGAAAGGGTTAGAAGATTAATGTGGCCGCACAACACAGAAATGGATTTATCCATAGGAATAGCTTTTTTTTTTGCATCTAGGGGCTGGGGTAATCAGGTCTATTTTAACTCTAAAAATGGCGAGTTTGTGAGGGAAGGATATGTTTTCTCTGACAGTAAGGTTTTGTTCAGTGGCTTAGGGGCTGATGAGCTATTCGGCGGTTATTCTCGCCATGATAGAATGTTCAACTCATTCATTAATAGATTCAATGATAGTTGCAAACAAGAAAAAGACATTTTTGATGATAATGAATTTGAGAGTTTGAAAGGAAAATTCGGGGTTGAAAAATTGATGAATGATAATGAAGATCATGATTTATATTTGCTTTTAAAGGGATATGAAGATTTAGCTAGCGAGCTTACGCATGACATATCTGTGATTTGGAAAAGAAATTTAAGTAGAGATGACAAAGTTATTTCTTCTTGGGGTAAAGAATTAAGATATCCTTTCTTATCCACAAAAGTTGTTAATTATGCATGCCATCAAATTCCATTAAATTATAAAGTGTTCGTGGATTTTTACGCTACAGGACCAGAAGTAGAAATTCAGGATTTGAAAGAAAAAAACAATGATGAAGTGATAAACGGAAGAAAGAAGAAAAAACCTAAAAAATACATTATTGAATTAAGTAAGAAATATATTTTGAGAAAATTGGCATCTGAGGTTGGGTTAGATTTTATCAGTAATGAACCAAAAAGAGCCATTCAATTTGGTACCAAGAGTGCTAAGATGGAACCTGGTCAAGGCAAAGTTAAAGGAACAGATATTTTTTAGAACTTCTTTCGCAAAGTTATCATCATTTTTTAACTTATCATCATTTCTTAGCTTGTTTAATTCTTTTTTGTTGTTGAATATTATTCATCGAGGCAAAATTTGAGCTCACTTTTAACAAAAATGTTGATCCAGGAAGTTTCAAGCATAATTTTTCATTATAAATTGAAATGTAGAAAGGAAATGAAAAACAGGTTATAAATTATTCATTTTTCAAAAATCTGTAGAATACTCTCTAATTTGGTTAACATTTCTTCCCATTCTCCTTCGACATCAGAGAGAACTGTAATTGCACCACCAGCACCAATTCTCCAAGTAGATCCAGAATCATAGCTAAACATTGATCTAATAACTACACTCCAATCAGCCTGGTCATCAATAGACCAATAACCATAAACACCAGAATATATGCCTCTGGTCGAATCTTCATCATTATCTAATGTATTTTCCAATTTTTGTTGAAGTAGTTCTACTGATTTTTTTTTTGGTGCCCCAGTCATGGAACCTGGAGGAAGAGAAGTTGAAAAAACTTCAAAAGCTGTAGATTTATGTGATAAAGGGTCAGTATTAGTATCCAAAATTTGTGATTCTACGGTGCACTCAATAACTGAAACAAGTTGGTAAACAGTTTTGTATTCCTCAACTTGCATGAGCTTGGTAACCTTTACATCGGTTACTATTCCCCCAAATTCTTTATTTTTTTCAGAGTTTTGAACATGTGAATAAAGATCATGACGAATAAGATCAACAATCATTAGATTTTCGCCAATTTCTTTATCTGAATTTAAAATTTCTGTAGCTTTTTCTTTTGTCATTTTGATTGATTTTTTAACGGTACCCTTAATTGGTCTCAATTGACAGATTTTATTAAAGTCTGATCTTTTTTTATCTGAAATACAATCGGTATATTTATTTTTCCAAGTAAGGAATCTTTCAGGTGATGAAGAAATAAGTATGGAATCATCATCAAATTTGATAAATCCGGAATATGGAGCAGGATTTCTGTATGATAAATATTTATACAATTTCCAAGGGTCAACTTTCTTCAGTGGCTGGAGCTTATTTTCCAACTGAATATCAGTTTTTGTACATAGACACAATTCATATGAGTCTCCACTTTTGAGAAATTCCTGAGATTTATGAAATGCTGAAAAATATTTTTCTTTCTTTGGCAACTTTATTTGAACATTGAAATCCGTGAAAGGTGTGCTACAAGTAGATTCAATATTATGCTTTTCAATTTCATTTATGAATTGCCCCAATGATTTATGAGTTTTTTCAATCCATGATTCATCATCGGGTTTGATCGAGACAATGAAAATTTCATTATTAAGGGAATCTAATATTATACTTCTTTCTATAAATATCATCTTAATATCTGGATGCTCACTGGATTTCATATTTTTTTTGGAGTATATCTCTTTAACAAAACCTGCGTTAATAAATTGACCACTTTCATAAGAAATATACCCAATCAAGCCACCAACAAAAGGTAACTGTAGTTGTTTCAATTTAGAGGATTTCAAGATAAATCTTTCACTCATATAATTCTGTAAAAATCTCCAAATTGATTCATTATTTGATTTGCTACCAGTTTCTAATTTATTTGACGTTTTCCATTTGGAAATAGAAATATCAGATGATAAAGACCATGTTATCACATCAGAATGAGATTTTATAGGACACCCAATAATCGAAAACCTACCAGGATTTGCAATTGAGTTTAAAAGAAACAAATCGTTATCAAAATCATTCTTTCCTTTCAAGAAATCAATAACGTTGATAGCAGATACATTTGCATTTCCTAACTCCAACTTTCTAGTCAAAATACTAGATTCATCATAGATTTGTGGTTTATACTTTTTTGATCCATTGAGTGGCCCGGACTGGGAAGTTCCAACTTTTTGATCATCTAATCTCATTGAAGAATCAACGTAAAACGTTTCAAAAACACAGCTTTGCTTTTTAATTTGATCAGTATTGAATATAAAATTATCTCTTTCCATTTTATGAGGAATCACAATATTTCTCCAGAAATTTGAAATTAAGGTATCACCGTTCTCTGACATAATAGACTCAGGATGATACTGCACTCCAACATGAGGTCTGTCCCTCAATTTTCCCGCCATCAAAATCTTCATATTTTCATCACCATCGACAGTGTAAGCTAATGGAATCATCTCTTGTGATTTGTTTGATGCCAAGTTTGGATATATTCCATGCAAAGAATGGTATCTAACACTATTAAAATGCGGGGGAAACTCGCTGAATAACGCGGATTCAGCATGGTTGCAAAGATGAACTGTGTCCACTTGGCCATGTTTGACATTATTTAATGGGACAACAGGGATCCCGGCCTTAATACACATGGCCTGAAAACCAAGACAGACACCTAATATCGGAATTCTATCAAAAAGATCTTCATCAAACAAATGCTTAATCAATCCTATATCCGATGGTTTATTTGGATTACCGGGGCCAGGACCAATGATTATGCAATCAAAGTTAGAAACTATGAATTCCGCAAAATCGTTTATGCTATAAAATATTTCTTCGTTGGCGAAAGTGTCACTGTAGATTGTTTTGACATCAATTGACCCTGGAATGGAGCTCTCAAGAAGATTTTTGAGATTGTAAGTGAATGAATCATATGAGTCAATAAGAAGGATTGACATCTTTAAAGAATGGGGTATTGCTTGCTAATTGTTTGATTCCCGAATTAAATTAAAATTCTCAAATTATAAATATATGTTTACAAAAAGATTGTGCAATTTATTTCGGGATTTTAGTAATTTAAGTAGTTTTTTACTTTGGAAAACCGTTAGCTACTGAAAAATGATAGATGATATTTTTCAGCTTTAGGTGAAGGGTATTTTTTTTTTCTCAGTCCAACAGCCGCAGGAATAGAAAAATTCACTCAAACAAAATCGATTTGCAAAAGTAAACATTACAAACTTAACTTAAACTATAATGAATAAGTTTATATTAACTGGTTTACCTGAGATTTTACAATACTTAAACTAAGATATTGAAACAACAAAAATTGTGTTTGAGCAAATTTCAAAGCAGAGAAAATTAGTAACTGGTATTACCTTAGTTTTTTGAAGGGGCTCAATTTTCTCATATTGTCATTCATAATATCCTTTCAATAGACTGTAAGAGGACATGATAGAAGTGATTTGTAACGATAGACTTGGAAAAAAGATAAAAGTGAAATGTTTACCAGAAGACACTGTTGGAGATTTCAAGAAGTTACTTTCCTTACAGATTGGAACAGCAGCAGATAAGATAGTGTTGAAGAAAGGCTACAGAATGTTCAAGGACCATATAACACTCGATGACTATGAGATCCATGATGGTACTAATTTGGAGTTGTATTACAGTTGATTTGGAGTACCAAGTTCTGCCGTCATACCAAGTACACAATTATGCTCACTTATTTAATCGTCATACCAAGTACACAATTATGCTCACTTATTTAATCTAAAAAAATGAGAAATTCTAAAGACACCGTCCCATAAACTCTTAGATCGAAATAGAGACCAAAACAGCAAATGTACTGGCATAATGCCGATGACAAAGACAAGTTGGGTAAGATTAGGCTTTTGTTTGTGCTGATATGATATCTGATGAAAAAGGTCATTATCTGTGCCTCTTGATGTGCGATCTACATCAAGCGTGTAAATTTGAAGATGCAGATTTTGTGAGAAACCTGAAGCTGACAAGTATACTTGGCAGCTTTATTATCAAACGAATTACAAGAATATTTATCTTTGATAGATGAGTCGAGTTCTAAATAAGAATTATCATAAATTCATCTCTGATATACACCGGTTACTGCATCGAATTTGAGGTCCAAGGGCTTTTTATTACAATAATAATAAAAATAATATCTATTTTGTGGTTATTTCTCATTTTTGAAAATGATGTGAATGAAGGAAAATTAAGTCTCAGAATGCTTTTTGAAATTTCAGTTTCTAGAAAGTACGAAGTGCAATAGGTTCAGTATTAATTTTGTTAAAGCCAAAATGATGGTAATATTGATGCTCTTCTGTGTGGTAGCTTCAGTACGTTTATAAAAGAATATTCGTGTAAAATACTCTTTTTTATTTGAAATCAGACAATCTTGTCATTCCATTTACTGGTAAATAGTCTATAATGTAATTGTCGCTAATTTCCTAATTTGACTTATGGTTGTACACTAGTTCATTCATTTTGCGACATCTAGTTAGATGAATCATACAATCGGAAACACTTGTGTGACTTCTGATAATGCAAATCGCAATTCTTCAATAACGCACATCATATTTGCAATAACACAAAATGTATTTGAAGACGTTTGATGCAAACAGATTATTATATAGAGTATTAATAATTGAGCGATATCCGTGGTTTAAAATAAATAAACTAAGATAAAATAATAAATAAAATACAAGATAGATTCACGTCTATATTAATAATTATCGAGTCAACTGGTATGACTCGTTATCAGAATCGCTATTAGCATTATTAGACGTTCTTTTAATTTGAGAGAGATAATGATTTATATTGTATATCTATATCTGTCTGTGTCGAGTCAGAGTATCCTCTTGACTTATCATAGATACTTGCTCGTTATCACAATCACTATTAATGCCAATAGTCATTCTTATTTGAGAGAGATAAATTGTATTTATTTGTTCATTCTATATCTATATATCCACCTGTTCTCCTTCTTTTCTTTCTGTTCTTCTAGATCATTTCTTTATAGGAAATCATTCTCTTTATAACCTTTATTTCTTAGTCATTTCAGATCTTCCCGGGGCTTATTCCCTGCATATCGCATAATATAGACTTAGTCTACACTAGCCTCTCTCAGCATACTATAGCCTATCTCAGTCTACTATAGCCTATAGAAGAAAGATCTATGGTATTATTATGAGCACATTTTTCATAAGATAATACTGGCTCAACATTTAATACTGAATCAGATGACGTAGTCATAATTTTGAGGTGGAAGTCACGTGTAATATTTAGAAATAGTGATTCGAATGAGCTTAATTATGTCATGATTGAAGCAAAGGTAATAATGTAGATGTTTTAATATAAACAGCTAAAATAAAATAGAAAGTAAGTCACTTGAAGGATCAGAAGTGATTTAGTTTAC
>JASTVB010000074.1:0-47185 GCA_031125705.1 Saccharomycopsis babjevae | reverse complement strand
ATTATTATTATTATTATTATTATTATTATTATTATTATTATTATTATTATTATTATTATTATTATTATTATTATTATCACACTATTATTACTATTATCTCTATAATATTATGTGGTGCAAGTTACTCGTATGGTTACTCACTACAGTAAAATATGAGATGAGATGGAGAAAATCCTAAAAAAAAAAAAAAAAAAAAAAATAAAATATAAGTGAAAAATTTTATAGTCACTTCGTAAAAACACCTACAAAATACATCTAATTTCCAATTAATCTGATAAATCTTGACATTTATTATCCTGAACTGGTCCGCAAAATCATAGTTAGTGTGGGTCTTATCTTTCAGCAAACACAGAGATTGTTTTTGTTTTTCTGAACCAATTAGCATCACAGCATAATTAAATAAATGAGTGAAACCTTAGAGGTATGTTTGTTTTTTTCAATAAAATTTTCTGACCATGCTTTTTGAGTTCGACCAGGTTATTGCTTGAAATTTGATTTCTTTGCTGGATTTTGTCAGTGTTTAAGGGGTTCATTCGATCATTTGTTTTTTGAGATTTTTTTTTCGATTATTTGTCTTGTCGGAATTTGTTGGACTATCTGTTTTGTGCATTCTGTTCGATTTTTCTTATATGATTTCTAGTCAGCGTTTCTGGATACTGTTTGCAACCTGTGTGGCCCTTCAACTAAAAATGAAAAGGATATTTAGCTCATTAATATATCAGGTCTTTCAGTAATACTAACAATATTCTATATAGGAGCGATTAAAGAAGAGTTCAAGTGCTTTTGACGGCTTGTTGTCTCTCATACCTTCTAAATACTATTACGAAGATGAAGAATCAGAAAACCAATGGAACAAAAAAAAACAGAGCAAAGAACAATTTAAGAGAAACAAAAGATTGAAATTTGATCCTGAATCTAATAAAAACTTGAGTGTTAAAGAAGTATTGCAAAAAAATGCTGTTAATGCAAAACCAGTAATTATTCCAAGTTCAAAGAAAAATAGAGTAGACACAGATATGTCTGTTTCAGTTGAGAACGACGATAAAAGTTCTGATGAAGAACAGCAGAGTGAAGATGCTGGCTTGGATGACCAAAAAGATACTGAGCTGACCGATGAACCTCTAATCAAATCAGATGATGAACAAATAACTCTTATATATGATGACGCTGGCAATGAAATCCAGCTCGATATCAAAGAAGAACAATTAAAAGTTCAGAGACAAAAGGAAAACGAACAAAAAAAGAAGAAATCAAGCAATTCTAAAAAAGAGTTAACTCCAGAAGAAAAGTTGCAAAAGCAAGAAAAGCTAAGTAAGTTGAAGTCTAAATTACAAGAGAAAATAGATTTGATGAAAAATAAAAGAAAAGCTATTGGAAGTAACGTACCAGGTGCGCCAAAGTCAAGAGAACAGATAATTGAAGAAAGACGTCGTAAAAATGAATTACGAGAAAAAAATAAGAAGGAATTCACAAAGGAAGAAGACGAAGATGAGGAAGACGAAGATGAAAGTGATATAAACGAAGAAGATGATGAATTAGATCAACAAAGAGATAATGATGACCAAGAGGAAAGTGGCGTATTGTTTCAAAATATTATGTTTAATGACGGTGACAGAACAACATCTGATTTGACAAAGTTAAGAAAGATGAAAAAGAAGAAAGGCCCTGCAAATAGGGATATCAAAGCTCATTTAAAAATTGCTCAGCAAAAGAAAGCTAAGCTTGGAAACTTGGATGATGAATCAAAACAGCAATTCGAAGAAAAAGATAGATGGAATAGACTTCTACTTCAAGCTGAAGGTGTAAAAGTCAAGGATGATGAAAAAATGTTGAAAAAAGCATTAAAAAACAAAGAAAGACAAAAAAGAAAATCTGAAAATCAATGGTATGAAAGAAATAACAATGTTAAAAAGAACATTCAAGAGAGATTGAAGAGAAGAGAAGATAATTTGCAAATCAGAAAAGAAAATAAAGGTGTCAAGAGAAAAAACCAAAAGAAACAATTGAGAAAATTTTCTGGACCAAGAGCTAAGAAATCAAAGAAGACAGCTGGGTTTTAGCTTCAAATAGTTCAACCTTAGCGAAGTTTATACTCTAAAAATAGTTATTCGCTGACTTCAATTAAATTCCAAAAAGTTTTATTTTACAGTACTATAATGATCCCAGTTTCATTTCTTAGATTTCGCGCTATTAATATAATTATTTTGAACGCCATTTTATTTAATTAATTAGTCTGACTTTTTACTAATCTTTTTTTGTCTTTCTTCTCAATTTTGTATATTTTTTTAGACTTTTCAAAAATGACCATTTTTCACAAATTTTTAAATTACTATTCAATAGATAAACTTTGAAACAATGAAAAAAGTTCAGTAATTGACACTTTAAAACTATAATTTGGAAAAAAAAAGCGATATTTTTATGATATTCGAAATTAAGGTAAAAGCAGATATACGTTTCTGGTTGATTAGATAACTTCTATGTATTAAATACAGGTCCTAGTTATACAGAAAGGGAATATTGAAAAAAGAATTATATAGTTTCAGGGCAAAGTAAAGAAAATCAGCCGAAGTTTTCTCTTTCAACTATTTTTGAAAAAGCTCAGGTAAAACATTTGGCAATTCGTGAATTGTCTTGATATGCAAGCAGGTTTCAGGGACACTGCTCAATTTTGATTCATCTTCTATAACATTAACAACATTACTAAAACCCAAGTTTATAGCGGTTTGGCAGTTCTTATAGCTATCATCTACAAAATAGGCATTTTTCGTATCTTTAACTCCAGCATCCTTTAAGGCTTTCAAAAATATTTTAGGGTTTGGCTTGCAAATGAATTTCTCCTGTTTCTCGTAATCACAAAAAGTTAATCCGTCAAATAGATCAGCTATTCCCAATAGCTTTATAACTCGTAATCCATGGTTCTTATATGCATTTGTAAAAAGCCAAAATCTGTCAATTTTACCTGCATTTCTTAAGTCTATCAACATTTGTCTAAGTTTCATGTCAGGTTTCAAAATATTCTGCAAAGGCAAAGCATCGTCCACCTCTTTATTGTATTCCATGGCATCGATTTTATGGAAATAAACAAGACCCTGAATCGCCAATCCATAATCTTTATAATATTTCTCATTCAATCGTTTAGCTTCGACCTCATCAACCAACAAATTCTTGCGAATATATTTACGAATGTATACCTGCATCAAGTCATGAATCTTGTGACTTGAGTGGTACAAACAATTATCAATATCAAAAAAGAACACCTTGGCATCATCTTCAGGAACCGGGCCAAACTTGTATGGAAGCACTAGATTGCTTCCTGGGGCTGAGGAAGGCTCAGAATGATTATCCTTTTCTGGTGAAGTTGTCTTGGTCATTTTTGGTTCAAAAGCAGTGGCTTTGGTCGATATAGTCTGTGTAAATGAGTTTGAAATTGGAGGAAAGCAAATCGGAAATCTTTTAATCATAGAAAAGCTGGAATTCACGCTTTATATATGTAAAAAAAATAATAAATTAATAAATAAAAAATAAATAAGAATAATTCTAATACTGGCAAACTAAAGTATGGTTTATTTTATATTCAATTAAACAAATCTCAGAAAAAGAGTAATGGTTGGCTCAGTAGAAAAAGAGAAACGCAAAAAGAAATGACTCACCAAACCTAAAGCAACAATAAAGAACAGGTTAGAAATACGAGAATAAGCTTCAAATTATGCTTATCTGTCTTATATTAAAATAGATGCTTCTTCTAGAAATTGAGATACGTCAAGGAAGACATAAGTGAAAGTGAACTTGAAGTTGTAATATTGAATCATAATCAATTTTCAGAATATTAAAGATTTCTACTCCGGCGGATAAGTTGAAAAGAAAGAAAAGAAAGAAATATGCGTGTGCTTAGATGGAATATTGATTGTGATTGGTCAATTCAATAAGCCTAAGTTATTAGTTGATATCTGTTATATAGAAACGTGAACAGTTGAATATCCAAGATTACAGAAAATGATAAAAAAGCCTGCATTCAAATTCAATTACACTTCAAATGGAAGCTTTGGTAATGAACAATCCTCAAGCGATCCGAGAAGTATCATTTTTGAACTTCTCTTCAATTATGAGTTGTTGACCTAATTTTCATATCAAGTTTCACTGTTTTATCTGAAGCCCAGATAAATGTGATGAGGAAAACTTTGAATATGATCATCCTAAAGGTTTTGCGGTCGTCCTTGGACTCTCGCAATGGAAAATTAAATTTCCCAGCTGTATAAACAATCCTGTAAGAGTGAAAGACGCGAAATCAAGTAGAAAATTGTATTCTATAAACAATCTTTACGAGAATAACTATTGTTTAGTGCACATGCGGCAGTAAATACCACCCACAAACACTATTTACATTTATTTTGGATTGAACTATATATCACAAGTATAGCTAGTCACTAAGTGACAAGAAACTACTAATTGCTAGATATTTACTCGTAGATCCAGGAGAATACGGAGGACTTGTATTCCATTAATTCTTCTGGCTTGAACCACAAAGCAATTTCCTTGTTGGCGGATTCAACGGAATCAGAACCGTGGCAAACGTTTCTACCCATGTCAATAGCATAGTCAGCTCTGATGGTACCTGGCAAGGCACTCAATGGGTTAGTAGCACCCAACATGGATCTACCTTGCTTAACAACATCCTTACCTTCCCAGACAGTAGCTAAGACTGGACCGGACAACATGTAAGATAACAAAGATGGGAAAAATGGCTTGGTGGTCAAGTCAGAGTAGTGTTCCTTCAACAAGGATTCAGTTGGCTTAACTAATTTAATAGCAACTAATTTGAAACCTCTGTTTTCAAATCTACCCAAGATTTGGTTGATTAATCCTCTTTGGACACCATCTGGCTTGATAGCAATAAAAGTTCTTTCGTCAGACATTTTTAAGTATGTTGTTTTATGATTGCAGTAATATCTATAACAATAACGATTGAGATTGTTGAAAGAGCCTGAGAGGTCTAGCTGTTTAAATATATATTTTTCTGAATTTTTTTTTTTTTCGTCCAATACGAAAAAAAAATTTTTTTTTCTTTCTTTTGTTTTATGAAACGTTGAAAATTTCAGTTTTTTTTCCCTTTATATAGAGAATACGGCGATATGATTGGCTAAATATTGAATAATAAATTCTATACACATCAACTAATTAGCGTTTCTATTAAATAACCTGTCTATAGAATAAAAGCGTCTAAAAAGTAACAGATCCATAAGAATTGTTACCGAATTATATATTATGTAGTTGTTTTCATTTCTACTTTACATGATGACCGTACCAGAGCCAACTGATAAAGCTGATATATGCATTCACCCACCAGAAACCCATTTATAAACTCTCAATTCCAAACGCCCAATCTAGCAATCTGTAAATTAAGTTCAAGTTGTAATCAATAGTATTTGCAGCAACCGGAGGAGAATTGTTTTTTGTGATTTTGGCTAAAGGATTGTCAATTTTTCTATCTTTGATCTTCAATCTCTTTTTATCTTTTGCTTTGAGTATCTTCTTTTTGTCCTTGATTATCTTCAATTTATGGTCACTCTTAACGCCGTTGGATCCACTGTTGCTGCTGTCATTTTTACTAAGCAAACCGATGACAGCGTTGTGTGTAGATAAACTCCGGTTGACTTTATTTATATTTGACGCATTGAATAAATTGAAACTTGTTCCAAACATGCTGTGTGTATCCTTGTTTTTGTCTTCAACATGATTATCATTGTTCCCTGAAGCACGCGCGTCCGCATCCATATTTTTATTGTTACTATTGTGTTCAAGGTTATTGATTTCATTATCATGAGCTTTCTCGTCAGCCGTCACATCGCCAGTACTAAAAATATTGGCATATTTTATGTTCTTGGCCACGTTTTTGATTTCAAATAATGACTTACTATTGAATTCGATTACTTGCAAGTAATATTTTTCCTTGAAAAGGGCAGAATCCTCATTCAATGCACGAAAGAAGGAAGTCTCGTCATCGTATGTCAATTTAATCCAACTTTCACCAACGTATATAGGAAGTGACTTGGACTTATTGTTTAAATTGAACATCTTGCTATTGCTATTAATTTCGAAATTCTCGAGTATCTTCCCAAATTTATTGAAATGTTCAATTATTAAGTTTGCATCTTCTTCAGCATACCCATATACTAGAATAGCATACTCCTTTTGAAGTCTATCATTTTTCACAAGATCATTACTAATACCAGAAACGCTGCCGCTGCTGGCTGATTTCATCAATGTTTTGATGCCGTCTCCTTTTGTTCTTCTTGCTAACGTGGAGTAAGTGTCAAAAAAACTATTCTTAGATTCATCGATCAAATTATTTTCGTTTATACCGGTCAACTCTGATATTGTATTACCTCTGCTAACTGGATTTTTTGAAAAATTATTGAAAAAATTTGAGTTAAATGCATTGAAAGAATCTGGATTTACATATTTTACGCTTTTATCTAAGTCCTGAATGCAAGTTTTGGAATTGTTATTGTTGCTGATTCCATCAGTATTGCCCTTATGTGATTTTTCAACACCATCAATCAGCTTAGAGCTTCCCGAATCCCTCATGATTTGCTCGTATTGATCTTCTAAAGTCGTCAAAGGTGGTGCGTTTTCATCCAATATTCTACTTCTAGAATTGAAACTCTTGAATCTTTGTGCACCAAACTCATTAGTGTTATTGTCATCGTATCTAGGGCCATGAGCGTTGCCATTGCCATTGGAAGTAGATGACAAACCGTTTAACAATTGCTTTACTTGTGAGTCTAACTTTTCATTGAGATTCTTGCTTCTCTTCTTGTCTTTTTTTCTGCGAGCCTCCTTGTCTTCTTCACTGTCTATCAACAACAATTCACTGCCTGTACCCACAAAATTTTCCAGGTCTGAGTCGTCATCTTCACGCTTATCATCATCATCATACTCCTCTTCTTCTTCCTCATCCTCATCATCACTATTGCTAAAAGATTTTACAGTTCTAGGTACTACCGAAAACGGCGTGTATCTGCTTATAGCATTCTCTTGGAACCACGACTTTTGAACCCCAGTTTTTGAACTACTGGCTGCATCTTCCGCACCTCTTCTATCTGTCTGTAGCGAAAACATCACAATTTTTTTGCAAAAAATTATATTTTATTCAATATTCTTAAATTTGCAAGCTTTTCAAATTCTTTTCAAACTCTAAATGTAGCTTAAATGCCTAGCCTTAGTTTTCTTTTTGATCGCTTTACTGATTCAAGAATCATAAATCATACATGTAAATGGAAAAAAAGAAAATGAAAAAAAAATTTTTGGTAGATATCAAAGATAATAACAAAAGAAACTGATTATTTTCCGCAATGCCGGATCGGTATTTTCAAAAAGACGATGAGCTCTTCTTTTTACTGAATACTATCTTTTGAATAAAAGCAATCTGATTTTAAATTCTAGAGACAAATAATGTAAAAAAGGTTTGAAAACTAATTCAAGCAATATATTAAAAAGAAAGGCTATCAATGTCAAATATAGAGGAAACAAGCAGCAAAGAAGAAAAGGCACAAATTTCTAATAAAAAAAGTGCAAGAGTACCGCTAAAGATAATAGCTCACGACGATGGGGCATTGGAAATTACATATGCAAACGGAAAAGTGAAAAAAAGAAAAGGTCAGCTGGAAGAAGCATACCAGAAGGAGTTGGAGCAGTTTAGAACTGAGGGACCTAAAATCAATACAGAAAATTGGATGATTGCTCTATTCAATGAACAATACAATAAATATTCGAGCGCCATTACAGCGGAATCGGGCGAGTTATCGCAAGAGATTTTAAAACAGCTGCCGCTATTCAACGTATCGGACAGGCTTCAAAAGTTTCAGTTGCTACGTATAGCAGAAAACCAATACTATAAAAGAAAATATGAAATGTGTGTTTTGATCTGCGACACTTTGATACTGCTTTTGAAGATTTTCCAGTTAGAAAAGGCTAGCGGAAAGGAATTAGAAGAAGTGGAGGTAATCAAAACACATTGTTTTAAAAAATTGAATGTTATTAAATGATACACAGTGTCTGGCTTTTGTTGTTTACATAGGTAATTGTTTTACGTTTTTTTTTTTTTTATTTTCTGAATGAATAGACTCTATGACTATAATATACAAGTGGATAACCATCAATACAAGCCATCGTGCTATAACTGAACATAATATTCATCTGTTTTCCTGTGCTGACCTATTTTTCTGATGAAATTAAGCTTTTTGCAGCTTCATTGTTTTCAGTTGCTTCGCTGGTTTCAGCAAGTTGTTCCTCCTTATTCAGCTGAGAACTTTCCATAGCTTTCACTCTGCTTGGGACCGAATTCAGCAATTTTTTTTTGGCAAACAACTGGTCAATATTATACTTGTAAAACTTTCCATAATCGTTCAAAACACTCATTCCAATATTACTTTTAAAGCATTCTACCATTATTAGTTTGTCAAAAGCTTTCAAATCCACTACATGATCATAGTCATGGGTCATACATTCTGCGATTGCGTTAATCATGTCCATCTTTTCCATAGCCGTAAAGCTTCTCTTGTTGATGTTAATTGCATATTTTAAACCTCTTTTTTGTATGTCTTGATCATTATGGAAGTGTCTTTCCATAACGGATTTAGCTAGTTTCATCAACTCATCTTTCGTTGCAGAGCATGATTGTTGCACAGGTGTCATTTTCAATGCATATCTAGTTTTTTTAATATCGGAATTGAACAGATCAACAAAAATTCTATGAATAAATTCCTCTGGATCTATTGGTTTACGAAATTTGATGAACACAAGACATTCTTGTCCTAATGGAATTGACAGTATTAGTTTGCTAGTTTTGCTGGTATTGTTTTTAGCAGTATTGGATTTTTTATTACCTTTCTTAATTTCATTTAACTCTGCCTTTATAGAGTCTTCTATTGATATTTCTTGTTTATCCTCCTGCTTAGCTTCTTCCATACTCTTCTCCTCTTCCTTTATCTCAGCCTTATCACTTTCTTCTTCCAAGGGCTTAATTCCGTATTCGTCCAATTTTTCCTCGAAAAATCTTAGCATTTCATCGACACATCTTTTCTCTTTTCCTCTAGGACATGTTATGTACACACCACAAGTAGAAGGATCAATAATACCAGATGCAACCTTATATCTTTTTCTGCGGATATCTTGTTGAGAAGCAGCTCTTCGTTTACTCATTTCTCTATCTAAAAATTAATATTGACTAACAAAACCTTTCTGAGAGGTATAATTTAAGTGGAATTTACTCTTATTTTCATTAATTTGTAGAACTTTTATATCATTTGAATATATATTTTAGTGAATACATCGAAAAAGATGAAAAAAAAAAAAAAAAAAAAAAAAATACTTTTTTTTTGGTGATCCTATCGATGCGCTAATAATAAGAAAGATAACAAGACTAATAGGCAAAGAGAGACTAATAGATAAGTTGAATACAGTAACAGATAGATGTAACTACATCAAAGGTTTAAATTATTTTAAATTAAAGAAGCAATTCATTATATTAAAAATTATTGTGATAAACTTATTATTTGGTCTTTAATAATACTTATAATTATGCGAACTAATTGATTTTGCTCAACACATTTTTTTCCGCATGATTTCCAGCTGAGTAAAGTTAAGAGAACCTGACTATCGAGGAAAACCTATCTATAGTACCTATTGTATTTTAAAACCAAAATTCGAAAAACAACTTATGATTATTACAACTTTTAGCTGAAATATTTAATAAACATTTTTTGTTCGAACATAATTTAAAGGATTTGTCTCGCGGGATAATTGCAGAAAACAACGGAGTGCATCTTTGAAAGACTTGAGATAAGTTAGCGATATATCTATTCCAAAATCAATCCAAAATCAATCCAAAAAAAATTTTAAAATGGGTGAATCTACATTGTCTGAGGACGAACTAAAGAGGTTTGGTTATGATTTGTGTATTTTGACCATCACTTTGACGGAGAACTATCCTATATGTTTGAAAAGCATAACATTAATGTTTGATACCTTGGCAACAAATTTTGCGATTGATGTGTATCCGTTGCATTTAGAACAAATCCCTTCTCAGGTAAAGGAAATTCTGAATCCGAGGTTTGTACTCAATAATCCAACAAGACAATATAAGAAATTTTCTGAAGAATTGCAAAAGCCAATAAACTTCAATGATGAAAAGTTTCAGCATGTTCAAGTGATGAACTTCCTAAACCGAGTTGTATTAAAATCTATTAGAATAACAAATATTTATGAAAAGCTCAAAAGTGGATATTTTTCAAATTTTTCAAAAAATGCACATAATGTAAAGTTCAACAAAAATTCAAACAATATCCCAAAAAAAGAGCACACGCCGTATTTTGACCAACTAAGAAAAGTTGTTTTACTGATGCTTAATGACATAGAGCCATTTGTATTTTCTATAAATTGTTTGAAAATACTATTCGATTCGTTTCTTGAATATGAAGTTGAAAGCAAGGATGATTTTCTTGATAGACTGTCTAATGTTGTATCTAATTCTACAATGGATCAAAAAAAGAAGGAAATAAAGAGGATATACTTTAAAGATTATTTACCTGATGGAATTTACCACATCTATAATTTACTATTGTTGCTAAAAGATGTAAGGAACTTTCTTGAACAGATTCCTGCACCTGAAACTTTTTTACTAAATGGAATGAAGCGTCGTGAAATGTTAAATATAACGGGATCTTTTTTGGATTATATCAATAAGATAGGACAAATGACTGACAATTTTCAAAAACATTGTATAAAGAACAATTTTTTAGCAAAAATTTACACGAATAATATTCTATTCCAGACATGGTGTCAGGCATCAAACTTGCCTAAAGTTCCAAGTATTAATTATAGTAATTTGAAAAGTTCAGAAATAGTAGATTTAGGATTTCTTCAGAAAAAAGAGCCGCCAAACATTCTACAGCTGCAGTCTTTTAAAAGAATAATAACAAATGTATGTCATGGTAAAAATGAGGCTATTTTTCATGAAAACCTGTTCATTAAAGAATTTGTTGTGGATAATCTATTAAACTCTGCGATTGTTCATGGTATTGATTATGAAAAGGAATGCAAGACAAAGCTTTCCAAAAACGACAATAAAAATGCAGCAGAAAATTCCGAAAATGAAGCATCTTCTGAGTCACAACATAGTAAAGATAGTAATCTATACAATGAATTCATCATCCAAGAATTGCCTCATCAATATCCAAAAATTACCAATTTTCTAAGTGATAATCGGTTTTACAGATTTCTGAATTACTCATATCTACTAATTTTATTGAAGGTGCTTGGTTTTTCATTTTCCAATTCGAAAGAAATATTACCAACAGAAGTTTTACCGGAAAAAGTTAGCAGCGTCTACTTCGGAAAGCATGCTGAAGATTGTAAAGGATCAAAAGAGTGTGATTCTATTGAGAAAGATGCTGGTGCAGAACACTCATGGGATTATATGTTAAAGAGTTGTGATTTTGAACTCGAATTGTCAGTCAAGTTCCTATTGGAATCTGAAAATTCAAGTAATAATTTGATTGTGTCTTCGAAAGAAGAAAATGGCATCTACACTGTTTTTGATGCAATTAAAACTCACAATTTTAGTTATGCATATGCTTTATTTGCCGTATTAATTTCATTCAACTCAGTTATGTTAATTACAAGCAACGAGTTAATATGCGACAAGAATATCAAGAAAACACATGCAGAGCAGCAGGATAGTTCTAAAGTATCTGACCTGAAGGTAATTGATTATTTGTATCTAGCACTTTACGGTACAAAGTTAATGGCTGCTTATGCTGCAAGTGTTTGCTTCTCGCTATCTGAAGAGAAATTAAAACAATTACAGGATTCGACAGAGTCATGCTATTTATTATTTCAACAATTTTTATGCTCAAAGGCGGAAATTGAAAACCATGCCAATATTATGGCTTCTGTCACATCTATAAACTCTAGTGAGAATCTTTCAGTTTCTCCAGAGACCGATCGTACAGCAAACTTAAATGAGTTTGTTTTGGGTCCAGCTAACATTGTTGATTCAAAGAAAATTGGTGAGTTTTTTCTGAGCTCTGAATTTCTCGGTTTTTTGAAAATTCTGCAATTTTTGTGTTTTAGGTTATTACTGTTTCCAACTAGCCAGCAGGAATGGCTTATTGCAAGAACAGCTAAGAACTGTGCGACAGAAATAGCGAAGCATAAACAATTTAAGGAACTTGAACATATGATTTTAAAAGACGATGAAATAATAAAATTGAATTCGGATTTTTGGACGCTTTTTGACAACAATATATCGGGGCAAGCTTTGGTACTAAGAAATTTTTACAAAAGGGATATTGTTTGTAAAGCTGCGGCTTTGAAGCTTAATAGGCTTAATTTGTGCTTGAATGCTATAGTTGATGTTGTTAGACAAAACCCAGATTGCTTAACACAAATTTACGATGGCGATTGTAGAAGAGACGGTGGCGAGCATAGTAGTGATTTCAGCGGAAACTTCTGTAAAGACGTTGACGACAATAGTTTTCTGAAACTAAGATTGGATAGAGAGATCGCTAGATTGTGTAGAATTGTTATTGAATATAAACAGCTTGCTAAAAGTTGAAATGGAAAAAAGGATTTATGTATATATTGCCAAAGTATAGTAACCTATCTCTTACAAAGTATACAATAAAATATATAAAACACAAAATAATATATCAAATTGTGAAAAATTTTGAAGCTAACTCTTTAAATTTGTGTTTATTATTCTAATTTTTGAATCCTGAGTATGGGGTATGTTCTGTTTAAAAAACATGAATTTATATCCAAAACTACTATTTTTTGAACAATTTTTCCAAGGCTCAAGCAAACGATAAATATCAAAACCGGAGCAAGAACATTAAGAAAAAGTATTCGATTATTAGATGATTTAGATTAAAAGTCAGTAGTGAAATCAAAAACTTTCCTTTTTTTTTAAAAAAAAAAATAGTTTTCCTATTAAATAATAGTAATCCAAGAAAAAAATTTTGAAATTGCAATGGCTCATTACAATTCTAGGTAGAAAATAGTAGATGCTCAACTAATATTGATTTAGCAAGAGCCTCAGTTTTCTAAAAGAAAACTTCAGTCAAGTGTTAAGAAGTTATTACTGTAGAACATTGATTTGCAAGTAGAAAAAAGTTACTAGGAAAAGATACTGAATCTTGAAAAGCTTAACTTTGATTATACGCAAACATATTAACAAAGTATATGATAGGGGCTTTGGTGTTAGTTTAGAGAGGTTTATAGATTAGGGTTTTGAGACCTAATTTTGTTGAGGATCTTTTTTTAAATTATTCAGTCTTAAAGGTATGCCTATTTTCTATGTAACAACAAAAGGTACCTAGCACGCAGAAGTTATCTAGCACCCAAAATTCAAAAAGTTCAGTAATTAAAACTTTTTACATAATCTATAACATGATATTATCAATAGCTTTCATATCATGAAATAAAGATGACATTGGACATATACTAAGCAATAGTAGAGACCTGTCAAACAAGTAAAAATAAGAAAAAACGGTCTTTCGATTAATGCATTTTTTTGAGTGTAACTCATGAGTATATAGAAAAGCTTATTTTCATATTCGAGAATTCCAGTCAAACAGTGCGGTACCAAGATCCAGTCGACAGGTCAGGTCAAACTGGGTTAAAATTTATTCTATTTTTAAAGTGATGGAATATCAATTGTATATAAAGGAAGAGAAATTCTTTAGTTTTTACTTGTGAAACCTGTGTAAATTCCATAGAAGCTTACTTTCAATATAAGTTTGTTTAACTTTGGCATTGACGATAATCTTTCTCACAAAGAAATTTAATTAAAGTAATATCAGCTACAACAATATTGATTTCAAGTAGTTTGCATAATTCACTTTGTTGATTTGGATACTATACTGAGATAACTAAAAATAGCGATTCAGAAAAGGAAAGCAAAAAAAAAACGAAACAACAACAGCAGAGACCATGAACTTGAGTGCAATTATTGTGTACTTATTAATTAGCTTTACCAGTGCATTTCCATTAACTGTGGCCTCGGAGCAAAACACTAGTGTCAGCGGCAAGAAACAGATCGGGTGTGGGCATCACAGAACACTTCTTGAAGTTTTAACCAAGGGCGTTCAGCCAAGCAGCGAGACAGCAAGCAGAGCTGTAAAATTCAACCAGCAAATGGCCAACTCAAGCTATATTTCAAGCGCCGAGGCTAGGTTTGGAGAATGGTATGGCTCATTAGAGAGTATGATGAACACAATTATCAGTAGCCATGCGACTTATTTTTGTTTGATAGCGCTCGTATGCGTATTGATGGGGGTTATTGTATCGAAAGAAATGCTTTTAAGACGTAGAAGAAGAAAGATTGTTGCTGTTTTGTTGGAAAAGGCTACACGCAAAGATGGAGCACAAAAGAAGTCGATGCATCTCAAGGAAAGACTGATTGTTTAGAGGTGGTTTTCTAGTGTTTGGAAGCAGCCATTGCTTCTTGTAATTTATATTGTTTTGTTTTTGTTGCACTTTCCCATTGTACTATATTTCATTTTATTCATTGCATTTTTCTATTGTACTATATTTCATTTTCATTGCATTATTTTTTTCGCTATAATTCATTCTATTCATGGCACTGTTTTTACATCATCATAATCAGAATTATCATTTGCCATTTATTGTATTCTTTTGTTCTCTTTTTGTATATTATAATTAACATACATCTAGTGCATTGCACTTACCTAATTCGTTGGCATGTAGCATCGTGATACAGCTTAGAAATATATTCTTACTAAGACTAATAATATATTATGAAAATGAATAAAAATTGTCAATATTCTACAGCATGATTTACTGATATATTGCAAAATAATTCAGTAGGTCAAGTGTCGCCAATTCACAGGGTGATTCATCATAGGTTAGAGGATCTACTTTTGCAAATTCTCCCACATATAGCGATAGAATTTTCAGTTCTGTAGGTTTTCAAATCTTTGTTCTCAAGTTTTTGTTTTCAGGTTTTTGTTTTTAAGTTTTTGTTCTCGAGTTTTTGCTTCCGAACCAGCTACAGTCTTACTATCTTCCACTACATTTTTCAATATAATTCGATTACTACTGCGTTTATTCATATCAATATAGATATTAACATGAATATCAACTTGGGGGATGTGTTGAAATTGACCAGAAGGGTTAGGCTAAAGTTGTGAGCCCTGTCTATATGAGTGACGTAGTAGATTTTGCAGAAAATTCCTGTTCCAAAAAAAAAGAGACCAGATACCAAAAAAGGACAAGCGAGCGCACGAGGTGCCAGCAGACAGCGCTTAAAGAATTAGTCTTAAAGGGGAAACAGCCACACGCCTGGGTGCCTACCGTTTTGGGTAATCTTGAGTAAGGTATCGTGCTGTAATACACATTATCATATGCTAATATAATAGAATATAGTGTAATAGAATATAGTATAATAAAATATAGTATAATAAAAAATAGTATAGTAAAATATAGTATAGTAAAATATAGTATAGTAAAATATAGTATAGTAAAATATAGTATAATAAAATATAGTATAATAAAATATAGTATAATAAAATATAGTGTAATAAAATAAAATAAAATATAATATAATATGATTAACATATTATACTCTAGAGCATGACCAACAATGTATTACAAGAGAGTATAACAATGTGACAAATCTAGAATTCAATCATGAACAACCCAATATGGTAAATCCCAAAAACAGCTCCTCTACCCTCTAAAAATCTGTTGGATTCGAATCGTGTGCTGATGGTTGCGATATCACATGCCAAATTATCACATGATGCCAGCTGGCTCGTGTGTGTAGAACTATTCAGGGTCAAACAATTTTATTTTTAAGAAGAAAAAACAATGTTTGATCCAACAAGATATGAAATACGAAGCCTTAAGCCTGAAATGTTTCCAGCTGTTATTAAAAATATGCAAACTTTAAGTTGAATTAGTGTACAACTCTCTATTAGGCAAGCATTCAAACGTTGTGCTAAGCAGACAGCTTTAGATCAAGCAGACAGAACTAGTTCATAGCAGAAAACTATGTGTAGTATGGATGTATTGTGATTTTATCATGAGTTTATCAAGATTTTATTATGAACTTACTAGGTATATTCTGTATATCATGTTTATTATGAATGTTTATTATAAATTTATTATGTATAATATGTGTAATGTGAATGTATGATTGATGTATCATGTATATTAGGAATGCATTTCTACCAGACTCTGGCCAATCGGCGTGCAATATCAGTTATTCATAGACAATAAACCTTAAAATACGATCGAACATACCTTACGCATGAACCCAAGCCTTACTTAAACCTAAACCAACGCATACGGGCTGCTGCAGAAGCCAATCTGTTGAGTCTTCAGAATTTGGCGAGGGTCTGTAATGCTATAGACATGAACATGTATAGATGGATAAATTTGTTGGGGACATGTGAAAATAAATAACCAGGCAGCCTGAACAAGCGAGACGTTAGCTGGTAACCAACCCATAGGACCTGAAAAGCCGTTGTTGAACCGTTGGACGGGACGGACAGCTGGGTGGCAGGTCATTCATTTTGTTCGCCAGGAGTACCCACGTGGGAGCCAGTTAGAATGGTAACTTTCTGTGGGCCAAATCGATGCGCCAGCAAGCGGTGCCAGGCAGACAGTCAGCACCAACCAGACAAAGCAGAAGAAAGCAGCCAGGCTAGAAAAACAGTTCCCAGCAATTCTCCCACCCAAACCTGCCCGACAGATAGAAAAAAATGTAATCAAAAAAAAAAGCAGCCTAGACAGTATAAAAAGCAGCCTAGACAGAAAAAAAGGCAGCCTACACAAAGAAAAAAAGGCAGCCTAAACATAGAAAAAAGGCACCCTGGACAAAGAAAAAAAAGTGGCCCAAAGACCAGCGTGTTTGGTGGGCTGGGAAAACCAAGGTGTCCAGCAGAGCCCACTAGAGCCTAGGCGACCCTTCCCAAATGTCCAGCGCATCCCAAACGTTCAGCGCATCCCAAATGTCCAGTTTACCGCTGGACGCTATTCACTGTAGTTTGATCGCTTGTCCTTGAGCCGTCAATCCCCGGCCGGCCGTTGCACATCGGGTTCTTCTGCTTTGGGCTTGTAGTTTGGCTCTGCGGCCTCTTTCGCTGCAAACGTGGCCATCGATAATTTTTGTTGTTCACACACACAGAGACTTATTGTGCTGTTTTATCAATGTTCCCTTAAATTGTACAGCTGTTTGTTTTTATCTGTATTTTCTATGGTCTCTGCTGGCACGTCGCATGCTCATCTCTCAAAATGAAATATATACGTTTTTCGCAGTTTGGCTTTTTGCATGTGAAATTTCTGTACAGCACTTAAGTCCAACTCATACAATCTTCATCATGCATAAACAATAATTAACCCTATTTTCTTGATGGTTTTTTTCAATTTTTCCATTCGAAGCATGGCTGCATCCCAGCTGCCAAATCAGCATAAATAGCATCCAGAATCCTTTGATTTTGTATTTTCGGAATTCCAGGCTCACTGTTTTACATTTACTTTTTTATTTATTCTTTCTGGATCTCTCAGCTCTGTCTACAACCACATCACAACTTCTACAGACTCCTTGCCAAACATGTCTGCTAACGAGAACTCCGCTGCTTTCGCCGCTAACGACATTCTGGAAATCCCAGATCAAGAACACTCAAACACCGTCAAGGTCACGAGTTCCTCCGAAAAAATCCCAGCTGCTATGGATGACATCGAAAAACAGGAAGATAACGACTCAACCAACGAATTGGACATGTCCGAGTTGAACAGTTACGATTTCGTGCTCAACGAAAAAATGAAGTTGGTCAACAACGCCTTGGACGAAATAGGATGGACATGGTACCATTTCAAGTTGTTCTGTTTGACTGGTATGGGTTATGCTACTGACTCCCAATTGACCTACATTCAATCCACAGTCGCTGCCTTCACTAGAAAACAGTTCAAGCAAGTTTTCCCTTCTGACTCCGAGTCTCTTTATGCAGGTTTGCTCGCCGGTGCCATCATTTGGGGTTTCTCTGCCGATATCATTGGCCGTAAAACCGCCTTCAACTCCTCCTTGTTGTTGTCTGCCATCTTCACCTTCATGGCAGGTACCATGGGTAACTGGGGTACTTACTGTTTCTTCGTTGCTTTAGCCTCCGCAGCTTGTGGTGGTAACTTGGCTTTGGATGCAACCGTCTTCATGGAATACTTACCAAGTAATTTATCGTGGGTCGTCACTTTCTTGGCTCTTTGGTGGGGTGTTGGTCAAACAATCTCTACCACTATTGGTTGGGGTATGATCAAATATTCCTCCTGTGACACCGCCGCTACTGCCATCTGTTTAGCAGAAGACAACCGTGGATGGAGATACGCTTACTTCATTAACGGTGCTATTGTCTTCTTCTTTGCTATGTTACGTGTATTTGTCATCAACTTAAAGGAAACCCCAAAATACTTGGTTAGTAACGGTAGAGACGAAGAAGCAGTTATAGTTCTTCAAGAATTAGCTGCTAAATACAACCGTTCATGTTCTTTGACCTTACAACAATTGCAAGCTTGCGGTGAAATTAAGGACAACGAAAAATACGAAGCTGAAACTCCATGGTTAACAAAAGTCAAGAAGCATTTGTCCATTCTTTTCCAAAACAGAAAAGTTGGTACTTCTACCTTTTTGCTTTGTCTTTCTTGGTTATTATTGGGTCTCGCATATCCATTGTACTCCAATTTCTTACCTACTTATTTGAAAAACAGAGGTGCCAACACCTATGCTAAAACCGTTTCCGGCCAATACCGTGATTATATTTTCCCAAATATCGCTGCTATTGGTGGTCCAATAATTGCAGCTGCCCTCATCAAGTATGGCCGTCCTGTCAAATTATTTGGTCACCGTGGTACTATGGTTTTCGGTGGTATTTCAACTATGATTATTCTTTTCTGTTACACCAAGGTTAAGACTCGTCCACAAAACATTGCCTTATCTTCATTGGTTTACATTTTTATTGATGTTTATTACAGTACTTTATATGCTTTCACTCCTGCAGTTTTACCATCCGCTGCAAGAGGTACAGGTAATGCCTTGGCAATTGCTTGTACTAGAACCATGGCATGTATTGTTCCAGTCATTGGTTATTATGCTAATCCTGAAACATCTGTTCCTGTTTGGATTTGTGGTGCAGCAGTTGGTGTCATTGGTTGCATTGCTATCTTTTTCCCATTCGACCCATCCGTTCACAGAATTGTTTAAAATTTTTCAAGGATTTTGAGAACCATACGGCTGTTTTTCCAAAGATCAAACACAGGAAGAAAACACATGGTTTTCTGGATTTTTTTATTTCATGATTTTTAATTTTATTAGCCAGTTATTCAATTATATTATAATCTAGCGAAGAAAACGTTCTTATACTTTGCTTTAATATGTTCTCGCTCCCCCCGCTTTCTTTTTTCTCTATAAATAATGTTTAATGCTTTCTTTTTTAAAGTTTTTGTAGGTGTGTTTAACGAGTGATTTATTCACTCAGTTTTGCTATTACTGGCATCAAAATGCCATGCTCAAATACTGAGTTTTGAGGGGTATTAGATAAAAGAAGCATATATTAACGTACTGTGCTGAGCAGAAAAGAATAGTTTTGTAATCTTTTATTAAGAGCAGTGTCATGACATCTTATTAATTGCTATATTATGATATTTTACGAAGATATATGTTATGGTATCTTATTAGATGAAATATTGTTTGGTAAGTACGCTTTTGTAAGATAGTTGAGAGGGTACGATACTAGGTTTGGTCCTACAAAACAGAGAAACTCAAGTGTGGTTGCGTGGTCGCTGCAAATTATTTAGTGATTTCTAGACCGCTCACTATTCTATTTGCATTGAGTAAAGTGTAAGGAACCGAAGTATGCGAGCAGCCAATCATCTGGAAAGTGATGCAGCTTCAAAAATCACTTTACTCCTCTAAAATCAAAAGTGTGTCCCAGATACCTTTGGAAACCTGGCGACAGCAATGCTGTTCAATCCTTGAAAAAATATTAGCTTACAAAAATATTAAAACGTCAACTATGATACACCTTTCATGTCATTGATATATGTAAAAATAAACCTTTGATAAATAAAAATTTTTTAGGAATAAGAAAAAGATAAAGATATGTAAAACCGAGTGTTTAACCACCGAAACCATACAAGGTTCTACCTTGTCTCTTCAAGGCGTAAACAACATCCAAAGAAGTAACGGTCTTTCTCTTGGCGTGTTCAGTATAAGTGACGGCATCTCTGATGACGTTTTCCAAAAAGGATTTAAGAACAACTCTGACTTCTTCGTAGATCAAGGCGGAAATACGCTTGACACCACCTCTTCTGGCCAATCTTCTGATAGCTGGCTTAGTTATACCTTGAATGTTATCTCTCAAAATCTTTCTGTGACGCTTGGCACCACCTTTACCGAGACCTTTACCACCTTTACCACGACCGGACATTTTATATGATTAATGTTTATATGTTATTGATATTTAGTTAATAAGCTTAACAATGTTTTGAAAAAATTAAATGTTAGTAAAATAAATTGATGTGCTAGAACTGTTAGTCGAGCAGGATATCCTGCTGTTTATATACGTGAATCTATGAGCTTAGGTGATTCAAAATTTTCCTGCTTCTGTGATGGCTGCATGCGATGAAAACAAGTCAACATAGGAGAGCAAGAGACATGGGCCATGCAGTGCTTGAAACTGCTGGGCGGTTTAGATTCTACAGGTCCCCGAAAAACCGCAGGAACCGCCTAAACAGAAATCTGATGCTCAGCAAAACAGCATCAATAGGGCGAAACATAGAGCGGTCAGCATAAAAATAAGTGGAGCCCAGATCTTCGCGCAAACTAAGCAGAACCTGCCTACGATTTTGGTGGAGACCAGCCTAAGATCCCACCGATTAGCTGCGCTTAAGAACCACCCGCCAGTAGCAGCCTGCTGGAAATTTAGCTTGAGCCTCAGAAAAAGTAAAATAAACTGCCCCCTCCTGGGCTGCCATCCTCTTCTCCTAAGCAACTCTCATACTGCTCCCGTACAACACCAACTCCCATAGTTTGGCCCTTGGAGCGCAAGCTTGAGAAAAAAAAGACAAGAATAGGGTGCGCAATTTCTGGTCCGCAGTTTACTTTCAGGGTCCGTAGTTACGGGACCGCCGCAACGCGTTGTTGCGCGTCTTTGTTTTTTTTCGTACTTTTGGGTCCGACTATGTTTACGTGACGCGTGCCCAGTGTTACACAAGCTATTGACAGTTATTGACAGTTTCACGTCACTTATAGTCTATGCACGCTCAAAAGTGTTAAGCGCACTCATAACTCGCTAATATGCGCACAAAAATGCTGTTTTTAAACGCACTAAATTATAGAGTGCGTCTAGTGTATGTTATATTGAGAGTGCAAGTGCGTTTAATTTCTTTCATTTATGGTTTTTTTTATTTCTCTCTCCGAAACTTTTCAGCACGGCCTATTATTTTTGTGGGCTACGCAGTATCTTGGGGAACGATGCCGAAATTTTCAGAACGGCTATCGACATCTAGTCATCGATGCACACAGGTGAAATTTCTCAGATCATACTAGAAGAAAACAAGGTTGGCCAGCCATGAAGCATACATACATACATACAACCGAGGTAAAATAGAGTTCAAGGAGTATTCTGCAGGATTGATGCGCCGAGGATTTTTTGAGATAGGCTACATTATGGCATTTCTGGCCTGGAAAGATGTTTTTCTCCAGGGCGTTTCGATGCTGCGTGGCCAGGCAAGCCGCCCAAGCAGGCCACCAGCAACTTGACAGGCTTGAGTCAGAGCCTTTACAGTACATGCTGCCAAAAAGCAACAGGGCAGAAGTAGCAAATTAAAAAAAAAACAACTACTAGAAACCAAGGTGAAATTTCTGGACTGTCCTATCCTTTTCTTGAAGTGCATGTTGGCAATATCTTAAGCGCGCACATCCACATTCTAAGTTGACCCATATTACTTAGTTTATCGCTCACATCCATCAGATAAATCTGATTGCTTCAGCCCATTATAAATAGCAGCGCAAATCCTTCAGAATTGCTTTGCCGTAATTGATTTTTTCATCTTTCTTATCTTTTTAGACTTCTAAATAACCAACAACTATCAAACAACATCCAAAATGGCTAGAACCAAGCAAACAGCTAGAAAGTCCACTGGTGGTAAAGCACCAAGAAAACAAATTGCCTCCAAGGCTGCCAGAAAATCTGCCCCATCTACTGGTGGTGTCAAGAAACCTCACAGATATAAGCCAGGTACCGTTGCTTTAAGAGAAATTAGAAGATTCCAAAAATCCACAGAATTGTTGATCAGAAAGTTGCCTTTCCAAAGATTGGTCAGAGAAATCGCTCAAGACTTCAAGACTGACTTGAGATTCCAATCTTCTGCTATCGGTGCTTTGCAAGAATCCGTTGAAGCTTACTTGGTCTCTTTATTCGAAGACACTAACTTGTGTGCTATCCACGCCAAGAGAGTTACCATTCAAAGAAAAGATATCCAATTAGCCAGAAGATTGAGAGGCGAAAGATCTTAATCGGTTTTTGATATTTCATTTATTAACAAGTGAAGCTCTCTGTTGCTTGCCAAAAGCAGCTGTTTGTGCACTTATTTATTTTTATTATCTCATGTTTACTTAAAACGAATGAGCAAAATGGTTATTTATTCTTCTATGGGTTTAGAATATTTTAATGTATATTAGTTTTCAATAATTGAAAAGAAAGTTAGCTTTGATATTTCAAAAACAATTTTAATTATGTAAGCAAAAACTTATTATCTATTTAAAACACTACATAGCTTTATATAAAGAATGTGCAAGTGCTGAGCACTCGTTCACATCATTGCTTCCTCATTTTTTCTCCTAACTACTTGAAGACTGACTTTCTTTATTTCTTGAAGGCGAGTTCCTGTGGTAATTCAAAACTCACGCAGAACATGTATTTGGTTGGAGACACATTTCTGACCAAGTGAAATTTCATATCATTTTTATCAAATTTGTGACCCATAATCTCATCTATTTTGGACTTGATTCTGTTCTCCAACTCCTCGATACTTGGAGCAGGAGTTTCTTCATGGCTGAATTTTTCAAAACAGTAGACGTGAATCATAGGAAGCTTGAACTCCTGTTGGTAGTCCTTAATGAACTCATCATATACTCCCTTGTTTCCGTAAATGCCAACATATTCATTCAAAAATGTTAGCCCACTATCTGGCAAATTCATGACAAAGTGGCTGATATGTTTTGGAATTTCCATATCTTCAACCACCACCTCTATTTTCTTTCTCTTTTTCTTATCTTCTTTCGAGTTTACAGTAACTCTTTTCTCAATTTTATTCTTCAAAACACCACCTCTTTTCTTGTAGAAATCCATCAAATAGGATGTGCATTCTCTTATCATTTTTCTACCATCAATATTATAACATTCAATAAAGTCGCCACATTTGTTTATGTCACTGTTTTTCAGCAAATATTTGTAACTAGCTGGATTTAAATCATTAGCAACCACAAAGCTTTTCTTCATCTTGACTGCTGGAATCGCAAACGGTCCAACACCTGCCATAACATCAAATACAATTTCTGCTTTACCGAAATATAACTTAGTCAATCTTAAATGCTCCTGTTGCAATCTGGAGTTCCAATAAACATCTCTGAAGTTAAATTGAAAGGTGCATCCCAGCTCATGTTGTTCAACGTCAAAGTTTCCGTCTTCACCAGCGATGACCTCCATTGGGAATGTACGGAATTCTGTTGCGATTGTATTAATCTTATTTACCACTGTTCTGACATTTGGATTTTTGTCTAATATAACTTGTCCAATGATATGTTTATATGGAAGATATTCTTCTTTTAAATTTAAATGGGCAATATGACCAACAATTGTGAAACTTGTAGGAATTTCATCATGAAGATTTTCTGGCAAAATAGAAGCCAAAATTTCCTCTACTCTCCAGAAATTATAACTCAACTTTAGTGTGTATGTTCCAATTATAATCTCGTGTTCTTTCAAAAAATTCAAAGTCTCCTCTTTCAATATTTTTTCACCTTCTCCATCTTTAAGAAAATTCTTATCTTTGATATCGTCTTTCAATAAGACATGTGTTTCAAGGGTTCTGCTCTTATCATTACTATCCATTATTTTTTGGATATTTGATACTGATCTTAAATTTAACAAATCAGATCTACAAGTCTTCACAAATCCTTGAATATACTTTGGATCCTTAAATTGGACAGATATTAACCTAATTTCCTTAAAAATCAACTCTTTATTGATATTTCCACCATTGTTTTCGAAGCTATTTTTTGGCGGAAAATATCCTGCAGGAATATAATTGCTGTTGCTTGGTTTAGCCATTGTTCTATAAGATCTCAAGCTGTTGTAATCTCCAAAGCTAATCGCTAGTTTTTTTTCAAGTGGTTTGTTAAAATTACTTATTCTATAATTATGAAAATTCTTAACCAAACTACTTAAAATAGTTTTCATACTTATAAACAATGAGAAAGTAGCAAAATTACTTATTCAATGAAAATCAACGAGTTACATCGTTATAGCTGAAATCGAGTATTACTTGAAAAAAATAAAGCATCATCGCTGAAGAATGAGAATTACTATTACAAAAAAAAAAAAAAAAAAAAAAGAAAAAAAAAAAATTAAACTATAGATAAATATACTAAGTTCTACGGATTCGAAATAAACATTTCACAGTTGGAATATAAACCATATCATTCTAATCTGATGAAGCATACTTCATATTAAAAGAAGTAGTAATTTTCAAAATTGAGTTACTAAGGGTTGCTTTGCTTTTTTTTTTTAATTTTTACTGTTCAAAATGGATGTTATTTCAATTTCAAAGATTCAGACATCGAATATTCAGGAAGACGAAGATTATTTGATGGAAGAGGACCCAATAGAATCATCCCACAAAACAAAAAATTCAGAAATAGTGATTCCAGGGGAAATTGTGACCGAAGAGACTACCTGGATGAGAGGTCACGGTACTTATTCATTAAAACATGTGACATACTCTGCAGTTGCCGGACAAATCACAAAAGTCAACAAGCTTCTTTCGGTTGATCCCTTAAAGGGGCGTTATTCCCCAGAAACAGGTGATCACATTATTGGAAGAATTATAGATGTGGGTAACAAAAGATGGAAGGTGGACATTGGTGCAAGATCGGATGGTGTGTTGATGTTGGGATCGGTGAATTTGCCGGGAGGAATCCTTAGAAGAAAATCAGATAGTGATGAATTAACAATGAGAACTTTGTTAAAAGAAGGAGATTTATTAAATTGTGAGGTTCAAACAATGTTCCATGATGGAAGTGCATCATTGCATACCAGATCTTTGAAGTATGGTAAGTTAAAAAATGGTATCTTTGTGGAGGTTCCAAGATCTTTGATCATTCGTAGCAAAAACCACAGTTTCGTATTGCAGGGAAATGTCAGTATAATATTGGGCGTCAATGGCTATATATGGATTTATAAAACTCCTAACACTAGCGACTCACAAAACAATTCTCAACACGTATCTTCGGTAGCAAATAAATTGGGATCTATGGCGGCTTCCGCAAACAAGGATGGAGGTAGAAGTGGCTACAGCATTGGATCTGCAAGTGTTTCATTGACCAGACTAGAAGAGGAATCTTCTTGGGAGATTTATAGTGATGTTAATGATGCCAACATAAGTGACACAGTGAAATTCAATATTATAAGGTACAGAAATTGTATAAAAGCGTTGGCATATTGTGGTATCGGTATCAATGAGAGTAGAATAAACATGGCTTACGAAGCCAGTATGGCACATGGGTCTTTGTCGGTATTGACCGAGCCTGAAATCATGCAATCAATAGGTGAAGATGTCTTGAATTCTGAGAAAATGCGTGGATCTACTTAGATAATAAATTTTATAGTTTTTTTATTTTATTAAATCTCTGAATTTATAGATATGAATACAAGTTTGAATATGAAATTTTTATGGGTAGTACGTATTGTTAGTTACAATCACTTCTATTTCTTATGGCGAAGTACCTCCTTGATCAGACACTACTAAAGGAATCATTGCATCACTTTTAAGACAGCTTCGAAAGCAGCTAAAGCAGCAGCGTTAGCCGGAAAGCTTCGCAAGATACTTGGCAAAAATCCTTTAAAGAAGGCTCTTGGTCCGCCTCTATTAACATAAATATCTTTAGCAGCGTCGCTCCATCTTTTATATTTAGGGTTATCCAAGTTATCAGTCATCAAGACCTGTTTAACGACATCAGCAGGATATGCAAATATCCAAAACACAGTTGCACTTAAACCACCGCTCCAAAAATTGATAGCCACAGCTGGCATGTTTGTATATTTATTAAAGTATTGGGTGAATAACTCATATGAGCCCCACCAGAATATGAAGTTTGTACGGAATACCATCGTTGCAAACAAACCTTTGTAAAGACCTCTAATACCGTGCTGTGTGATGATTTTTGTGAAACAATCAATTGGACCTTTGTAAATTTTGCTTTTGGCGTCATACTGGATTTGCAATCTGGCCTTGACCTGCTCTACTGGCGCAGCTACAAAACTGACGGTCCATCCAGCACCCAAGCCTGCAATGCAATGACCAATAAGAGGCAACTTCGACTGGTCCTTGTACACCGTGTCCATAAGAAAGCTTCTATAATTGTGCAAAGATCCTAACATGACGGAGTCCATGAAGACCCAGCCTACCAAAGGCGGTGTGAAACCCTTGTAAAAGCCTCTGATTCCTTCCTTTTTCAATGTCTGCCAGACAGCGTCTGCTGGACCTTTGAACCTGCCCTGCGAGGTCTGCAATCTGACTTTGATGGAGTCGAAAGGATGGCCCACGGCGTTCTTGGTGATACCAGAGAAGACCCCAGCGACAAATCCAACGTATCCGCTGGCGTGTTTCTTCTTCTGTTGTGGTTCGACGTTCTCCGAGGACATGTGTATGATGACAAGATGGCTTGGATCTGAGAGTATTGAATCGATTGAAAGTGATAAATGATAAAAGACTGATAATTTTGCCAAATAGATGATGCTGAGACTGTTGAAAATGATTGAAATAGTGAAAATGACTCTTGAGTTTTTGGTTCTGATCAAATGTTGAAAAAAAAAAAAAAATCGTGAAAACCTTAAAACAGTAATTTCAGCTTTCATCGGCCCGTTGACCAGACCACATCTTCGGACTTGTGGCAGACAGCGTATACACCAATATAACGCCACGCCTGATCCTGTAAGCAAACTTTTGTATGCCAACCATATTTTGGCACATAGCTAGCTGTATTGATTGCTTTGCTCTCTGTATTTCGTTTTTGATTTAGCTTTTATTCGTAGCGAGCTACGCAAACTTCGCGGGCCTGTTCGTGGTTAGGGGAGCCACTTGTTCAGAACAACAACTCGCTACAATGTTCCACATGTTCGGTCAGTATTATCAGTAACTTACTGCTGAAATCTTACTGTTTTGTCCAGTTCTACGTAGTTTATTCTAATAGAACAGTCCTTCCTTCCTTTTTTTTTTTGATTTCAGCTTAGTCCTGCTCGGTTTCAGTTGGGTTTAGCGCCCGAGACTGGCAAAGAGCCAACAACCAGCGAGATTCTGTTATATTATGCCATATTCTGCTGCATTTACCATAGTTCGATGGGTTTTATAGATGTACTATACATAGAATAGTTCGCGATCTTCATATAGGCTTCTTCAGAGCCATATTCTACTAATGTGTCCCTCATACTGAATTTTTAGGCGCTGAAAATTGAAATTTTTGGCAAGCTGTAAAAAAAAAAAACCACGGAAATCTGTTGATTTCAAGCCAAAGAGAGCTTTCGTGAGGCTAAAACAAAAGAAATCTTGGCCAAATATCGATAAATCAGGACAAGAAACTACGTCAAATTACTTTTTTGATCAGTAGAACATTGTCTTTGACTTGCTCCTTTTTTTTTCCTTTTGGTTTTGGTTTTTGCCTCCTGGCTTTTTTCAGTAATTAATTAAGCAGTTGCCAACATCCAAGATGAATGATGAGCAAAAACAATCTCCAAGACCCCAACAAAACGCAAAGGCTCGCTACGAACCCCAGAACCCGCAGCAGACACCAATTCCTCATTTTGGCAGCGCGAGTCGTGGGTATTTAGCACCTGCGTTCTCTCTGCTTGGAATCAACACGAACGCCAATGCGCAAAGCCCAGGATCGAGAAATTCACTTTCTCCCTCTACCACTGCGACTCCCTTCAATCTGCCAGTGGAAAACCTTGGCTCTGCAGCTGCTCCGGGTTTTTTTCCACAGAAGCTTCTAATCAAGAAAACCAGGCAGCCAAAGTTCCACATACTTTCGCCAAAGATTTCCCAGTCTGACCAATTGAAGTTGAGGTATACCAGCAGCAACAGCATAGATAATAACTTATTATCAGGTCAGAATCAAGCTCGATTGCCCCACAGTGGCAAAATTCAGCCAGACGGTCTCACTCCCATCCTGACTGAGTCCTCGAATCAGGCAAAATACATTTCCAATCAGCTTTTCAGCCCTCCACCTATTCCAACCCATTTCGATAACCAAGGCCAGATCTCTAACCCAACCACTTCGGGTAATGCTTATCCAAGTGGCTCGTTGACTAATCCATCGTCACCATTTTCTCCTTTGCACCCAAATGCGTTGCAATTTCAGTACCAAACAGGTCTTCAAAGAATACAGCCTCATGACTTTGCCAGAGTAAGAACTGCTAGCGCCTCTCTCATGATTCCCGATGATGTAAAATTGGAGCCTTTTGCCGATCCAGATAACTTGAACGCTACGCAGTCCAAAGCTTCATTCATTCCAGATGATGAGTTTACCATTGCAAATCATAGATTTGCTGATAATAAGGAGACCAACACGTTTTTCACTTACGAAAATGCTGTACCACCATTACAGACTAGTCAAATCAACTGTATTGACCAGGGTACTTCATCTCCTAAGTTTATGAGTTCGTCTTTATATAATATTCCAACAAATGATAGTTTAAGAAAATTGGCCAGATTACCAATTGCTTTGAACATTCGTCCTTTTGCACCTGTTGAAGAAGAGGGTGATGACTCTATTCCTCAAGTAGATTGGTCCGAACGTCAACTCACCGGAGAAAATGACGGCCCTTTGAGATGTAGTAAATGTGGTGGGTACATTAATTCAACGACACAATTCACGGTTACCAACAACTTCATTTGTAATTTATGTCAAAATTCAAACCCGTTGCCTGATTGGTATCAATGTGGTCTCGACTCAAATTATAAAAGATTTGACCATGATTCAAAGCCAGAATTATGCAAAGGTGTTGTAGACCATATAGTTGACGAAAAATTTTGGCAGTCCTTAGTAACTGGAGAAAAGCCTCAAAAGCCTATTCCTCTTCACTTTGTATTTTTGATAGATGTCAGTGCTCTGGCTTTTGAGAAAGGAATGGTTGTTTCAACTTGTGAAGCTATTCTCCTGTCTTTATATAAATTTGATGATATTAATGATGCTCAGGCACAATCAGGCCAGCAAGAAGAAGAATTGATCAATGACGATGGTCAAATACAAGACGATGTTGGGACTCAGTTGGGAACTAATACTACCTACAGCAAACTTGCAAGTAGTACAGGAATTACAGGCTTTGACTCAAACAAAAAAATCAAGAATGGTTTACTGTTGGTGAGTGAATGGGAAAACTCTTTGGATTCGAAATTTGGAGCATTGAACCTCAAGGATTCTATCGAAATGCCAAACTTGGATAATCCTAACCAAGCAAATTTTGATGATCCAAATTTGCCAGATCCGAACCAGCAAATGCCACCAGCATCAGATTTTAATTTTGAGAGCGGTGATGAAATTATTAATGAGAAAAGAGAAGACGAAGAATTACTTAATGATATTGACAATTTTACTTGCATGTTACCTGAGGGCAGCAAAATCGCAATCATTACGTATGATAAAAATGTCCAGTTTTACAATATGAATAAAAGATTGACGCAACCTATTGTAAATATAGTTAGTGATTCTCCATTTTTGCCGTTTGAAACAGGACTTTTTGTTGATCCTCGGGAATGCAAGGACTTAATCATTCAAACATTAGAGTTGATTCAACTTTATCCAAAATTGAGTAGATCATCAGAGGTCTCCTTTGGATTTGCTTTGAAATGTGCATACCATGCAATCAAGGAATTGACTAATGGCCAAGGTGGTAAAATATGCTGTAATTTGTCTTCAACTCCTAATTTTGGAGAAGGTATATTGTCAGTTAAGAAGTATCAAGATTCTGGATTGTCCAGTATTCTGGAAAAAGAAAAATTGGTTTTGCAAGCCAACAATAATTTTTATTTAAACTTAGCTGAAGAATTTTGCAACTATAACGTCTCTTTGGACTTGTTTATTTGTTCCAATTTAGAATTAGATCTAGTTAACTCCTCATATGTTACCAAGAAGACTGGTGGTATCTTGAAATATTACTCTGATAAAGAGTTAAATGAAAGACAGTATGTTAGTGATTACGTGAAATGTATTCGAGATACGATTGGCTACCAGGGTCACTTAAAGGTGCGTTGTTCAAAGGGATTACTGATTGAGCAGTATTATGGAAATTTTTTTAACGAAAAAGATCCAAAGATTTCTAATTTACACAAAGATTCTACATTTGGTGTGTTGTTCAAATATGATGGAAAATTGAATGTTAAATTGGACTGCCATTTTCAAGCAGCCATTCTTTATACTACTGTTGGTGGAACAAGAAAATTGAGAATAATAAACTTAGTAACATCTATTACTGATAAAGTTGCGGATGTTTTTGCATCTAGTAATCAAGATGTTTTAATGGATTTAGTCATCAGAGATTGTATTGGACACATTCCGGATCAATCATTAGAATCTATTAGGGAATCTATTGATGAAAAAGTGAAGGTAATTTTCAAACAATATAGAGAATTGGTAGTGTCAAAGAGTGAAGCCAGATCTAAATTTATAATCCCTGAAAGTTTGAAAACATTGGCAGAATTTTTACTCTCATTTAAAAAAAGTAAATCATTAAAACATTTGTATTCAGTTACTAAAAATAATTCTAGAATTTACAATATGTTCAACTTAAGTTCACTTCCATTGCCTAAATTGCAGTACTATCTTTACCCATACATTACTGCATTACATAAATTGGATGAACAAGACTGCAAATATGATGAAGTTTACAATAAATTTAATCTTCCGAAAGGGATTAATGCAAATTTGTCATTCATTGAAGTTGGCGGTTGTTACTTAATCTTCAACGGTGTTGCGATAATAATTTGGATACACAAGGATGTTAGTAAGTTACTATTGAAAGATTTGTTTGATGTTGAGAGCCTACAAGATTTCAATCCTGCAACTTTTGATGAGTTTCCTGATCATGTGAATACCGAAATTTCTATTCAAACAAAAAATTTGGTTAACTACTTTAAAAATACTGTATTGAAACAAGAATATATTGACGTAAAGATTTTGAGATTTGGACTTGATGATCAAAGAGAATTTTTAGAATGTTTTGTTGACGATACTATGGATAAAGTTCCAAGCTATGGCGAGTATCTTTCAGATATTCATAAATCTATAAAAAATTCTTTAGCTATTTGATTTGCCTGAATAATACAAAAACAAAGAATTGTGACACTCAAGCATTTTACATGTTTTATTATTTAGATCATATATACATGTTTAATATATACATTTTGATTGTGGAGTTTTATTCCAACAATAATCATAAAGACATATAAATATAAGTAAATAATTATCAAAACGATATATTTCATTTTTTCCTACATCATAGGGAACATAAAGACGCTTAATTCTTGTTAGCAAAGGCAACCTTGGTTCTGTTAATAGTTACAACTTTATTTTGATCATAATCAAATCTGTTGTAGGCACTACCCTTTTTATCCTTTTTATCAGAAACAGTAGACTTGATGTATTCAGGAGCAACATTCTTAAGGTATTTACGTTTTGTGTGAACCAATTCTGACTTGGACAAAACGCCATTTTCAGCAGCTTCGTTAATTAAAGTTTCGATTTGCTTTCTTTCTTTGAGGCCATCAACGCTAGACAATTTCTTGAATAATTCTATTTTCAAAGCTTGTATTTCTTCGGTAGAAAGCTTCTTAATCAAATCTAATTTATAATTAAAACCAACGTTTTCACTCAATAAGGAGGAAATATTGCTGTATTCTTCAGATTTTTTAGTGAATTCTTCATCAGTTATTTCATTTTTCTTCACCTTCAACTTCAAGTCATACAAATCGTTAAAAGTAGCATTTTCTTGAGCTTCAGCAATAGGAAAGCCGTTATTCAAATATCTTTGGATCAACAACAATCTGTCAATGACCTCTGGAGTTTGTGGTATTATGGAGGAAACCTTGGATAATTGTTGAGCGATGGATTTTTTCTTTTCTTGTCTTTTTGTTTCTCTAGATTCAATGTCCTTTGTTAAAGACTCCTTCAATAGCCATTTTTTCTTTGGCAAATGCTCTTCTTCCTTTTGGGCTTCTATTGGGTCCTCAATCTCAACATATCCAAATCTACGATCTCTTGGGCTCCAGTGGTCGGATGGTAATCTCAAGTCATTAGTCAATGCTACACCAACAAACTTTCTTTTTGGATGGAAAGGGTCAAAGTAGTATCTAACATAACCTGGTTCCAAAGCAAAAATAGTGTGATCTCTACCAATTCCGCAATTTTCACCAGGGTATAATGTGGTACCCCTCTGTCTGAAAATGATTTCTCCAGTCGACACTAGAGAACCCTCGCCCTTCTTGGATCCAAGTCTTCTACCAATAGAATCCTTATTGTTAACACGACCACCACCGGCCTTCTTTGTCGAGGTTCTGATTTGTGTAATGGTTGGGATGCTCGAGGTGATACATGTCTTATTCAAGGTTTTTGAACCCCCCAAAAGAGCCCTACTTATTGACGATAAAAACATTTCTTTTTTGTCTCAAACTTATAATGGCTGCTTCAATTCTCAAAACTATCACCAATCTTTAAAAATCAAATCGTGAATCCACACTATAAATAATATCTTCGCTATTTCAACTTCCCAGAATGAGTTGTCTTCGATATATAATATTATATAAATATATATATAACCATATAAAATAAAATTTCACTATTTTATTTCTTGTTCGTCTATAGGGTAAAATAAAAAAAATTTTCAAAATCAAATATTCAATTTTTTTTTCAAAATTATTCACATCCTTACATAAGATTTATTGTATGTAAAGATTTAGAGTTGTTATAATTTGTATAATGTTCTAGTGTAAAAACTTAATGGTTTTTGTATGTATAAGTTTCTTAAGCTTTGAGTGTTTAAGAATAAGGTTTAATAGGGTTCAGGTTAAAATATGTGAAAAGGTATATTGTTAGGAGTTTTTTTTGTAATAACGCAAAATTGTTCAGGTTTTTAAGCTTTTGGGTTTGAGCGCGTTATGTGCACCGCGCTATTTTTTTCTCAATTTTTTTTTGTTATTTTTTTTTCTCTTCTAAGCAAGCACCCTGGGCTAGAAATACTGCTTAGACAATTGAATCTTTCAACCTTAACATTGTCAATCACAATAGAAGTATCGAGTTCAAGGACTTTGAGATTGGAGTAATATTTAAAAACTGAAAATCAATTACTTGAAACCAAATAAATTTAAGTCAATTAGCTTCAAATCTAGTAAAATATAATTGGTGAGAAGTTGCTATTTAGGTAAAGTTCAGACCAATTTATTAGATTGAGAATCAAAATCAGTTTTTGCATGACTGTGACACATTTACGAATTGGAAATCAGTTTTGTGGTGAATTTGGATTTTCGTTGTGCTTTAATTCTGCTTAATTTCATTTTGATTTTATTTTGGTTCTCTACTGATTCCATATTGATTTAATATTGATTTCATATTGAATTTTTTGGGGTTAGTTTTGGTTCTCTTAATTAATTACATTCTGCAATTTTCCATAATTGGTGTTTTTATCTTGCTGCTTGCAACCCGAAGATTTGGAATTTAAAAATAGCTTCAATTTACTCAGCATTCTGGAATGTCGGAGGAAATAGGTTCAAAATGGAACGTGATAATATCTTCCTTGCAGGATATCTGTCAAATGGATTCGTTGAGCCCTACACAGGCGGACACGCTCCAAGAGTTGCAGAAGCACAAGGAAAACGTCGACAAAGCTACGCGGTTGATTGCCCCTTTACTTGAAAATGTGAATTTTCTACTACTGAAAAACAGTAGCAGCGGAATCGGCAACAGCAGTGGTACCTCTGTTTCCAATGCGGTTGGTAGTACTGCCAATGAGAGCAGCAAAACTAATCACAATGCAGGCAGCGAATCAACTTCGCCAAGTCTCAACGATAAATTAGCAGCCAGCATGGTAAGTTCTGGTTTGCAGGCGACAAAAGCGACCACAGGCGATGGGTCATACTCAGCTACAAGTTCTTTCTCGAACAGCGATGGCGCTGAATTTGTAGGGAATAATAGTGCTAATGGGCTGTTTTACGATGTAGACTCCGGTAGCAATAAATCGCCAAAACACGGCTTACAGGACACGCCCAGCAGACTGGCAAGAAATAGAAGAAGTGGTGGGCATCATATCAGTAGTAGCACCGTGAAGGTCACGCCGGAGCCTAAAAGGGGGAAAAGTTTTTTCAGTTCGCAATTCAATCCTTCCGAGCCTATCTTGGTAGGAAGCGAGGTGGCTTTCAAGCTAAGATATGGTGAGTGGATCCAGTGTGTGGTGACAAAGATCATAGACAGCACGAAATTTGAGGTTACTGACCCTGAACCTGACGAAAACAATAACCCGGGAAAGACATATAAGACAAACTGGAAGGAGGTTTCGTTGGTGCCGCCAGTGAAGTACGGAAAGTTGCAGCATTATCCTGTGGGGACAAAGGTGATAGCAAGGTATCCAGAGACCACAACGTTTTATCCAGCGGAGGTCATAGGAACCAAGCGGGACGGAAAGTGCAGATTACGGTTTGAAGGTGAAGAAGAGGTGGGGAAAGAAACAGAGGTCGAGCGACGTCTTGTGTTGCCGTATCCAAGCAGATGAGCGGTGACAAGCTTGAGATGCTAGAACTTTTGGCTCTAGCATGTATTTGAGTGACTGGGGGCTTACATACTTGCAGTTAACTTTGAGAACACTCCTAAACTTCGGCTTGTTGCTAATGCCTCAGCACTGGCCCTTGATAAACTTTCTTTCTTGTATTTTTCGTCTTAGAATTTTCATTGTGTTTGCAATTTCTTGTATTTTTCGTCTTTTCATTGTGTATGCAATTTCTTGCTTTTTTCTATTGTTTTCTATCATCTTTTTTGGTCTCTTTCGCTTACTTAATTCGTTACCTAAATATAAACTACATCTATACAATATGTAGCCATCATTCCATTGTTTGGGTTATTGTGTTGCAGCTGATCAGTGTAGCTTTAATGGTGTATTTCATGTCGAATTTCACGCTGTAATTTATCATATGTCTTATACTGCAATATATAGTATGACATATACTGTAATCTGTATTATACGATTCAGGCCATCAATTGAATTGAATTATACATGTTGAAATTTCTCAGGATGAATAGAGAAATGCACTGGTTACGAGCTCAGATTTTCATGGGGATAACTTTTGACGTATATGATTATGAGCTATGGTATTATTGGTTATGATCTCCGGAATTGTTTATGAAGTTCCTATTCCTGGAATTTCTCGCGAAACTGAAAATTAATTATGAGCATTGATTTTGTGTTGTGAGCCCTTAGCCAGAAACTGGTCCGAGCCCATTGGTGTTTGAGCCCTGCATCTTCACTTTAAGAATGAAAAAAAAATTTTTTTTGTCTGTTTCTTTCTTAGTTAGAAGCCACTCTTCTTCTCTTGACTATATTACAAGTGTCAATAAAAAAACCCACATAAAAAAGGATAAGCAGCGGGTCTTAGAAAAAATTTTTTTAGAGTGTAGAAAATATTATTGATCAAATATTAAGTTTATATAGAAAGGCTTACTGAGAAGAATTTAGCTTACGAAGGTTTAATAACACTAAGAAGGTCTGATAATAGTTACAATAATTTTAATTCAAGAAAATATACTAGGAAGATATACTAGAAAGTATTCTTGAAAATATATTTAAAATAATACTTAAAAATATACTTGACAAAAGCTCAATTAGATCCCATAAGCTCTGCATTAAACGAAACTCAAAACCAAAACTGTTGAAAATATATTCAAAATATATTCAAAATATATCAAAATATATTCAAAATAATACGAAATAGGTATTGAAAAGGTACTCAGAATAATATTGAGGATATAATCAAGCAGTTCATTGAAAAGTTAATCGAATAGTGAGTCATAGAGTGAATAAAATAGCTAATTAAAAAGTTTGAATCAAAAGACAAGAACAGGTTTCTAAAATAATATCAAGCATAACATTGGAAATCGCTAAATTGTCTTGTGTGTGTGCAAACGTTTCTTAATTTAGATATCCAGACAATCAGTATTGAAAGAGACCACAGGTTGATTAAAAAGCCAATTAATCAATAGTTAGTTTTTCGTATATTCCATAATTAAACAGTTTGTTTTGTGTCCCCATAGAGGTGCGGAATAAGTATAGGTACATTTACAGCTAGCCGAAAAGTAGAAAATGTCTTTTTTCTCGTCTATCAGAGGTTTCAGACCAAAAAAGGGCAAAGGAACGGGATTTTCGAATCCATCGTCGCCAACGATGCCGAATTCACCAACAGACAGCATGATGGAGGAAATGAGCAGGCAGCAATCTATTGCCCAGAAAAGCTATCAGCCGCAACCCTCGTCACAGCAGCAGCAGTCGATGATGCAACAACAACAACAACAACAACAACAACAACAACAGCAACAGCAACAACAGCAACAGCAACAGCAGGTGAAAGAAGAGCCTCCACTTTTCTTATGTCAGCCATTTGTTAGAACAACGCTCGTCAAGGGTTCCTTCAAGACCATTGTCCAACTTCCAAAATACGTCGAATACAACGAGTGGTTGGCTTTGAATGTTTTCGAAATGTTCACTAACTTGAACCAGTTTTTTGGTCTCATTAAAGACTTTATTCCTCCTGATGCTCCTATGACCGTTGCTGGCGTTGTCTATACATATAAAGATGTGCAAAGCAATAAACAATACAACTTGCCAGCCGGCCAATTCATAGAAATGACCTTGAACAACATCAATAGCAAAATCAATGACCAACTGATTTTCCCAACAAAGAACGGAAATGCCTTTCCTCCTAATTTCTTGAACATTATCAAAAACATAGTGAGCAATATGTTCAAAATCTTTGCTTACATCTACTACAACCAGTTCGACAAAATTATTCACTTGAGTTTGGAGCCTCACTGGAACTCTTTTTTTGCTCACTTCATCAGTTTTGTTAAGGAATTTAATTTAATGGACGATCAGGAATTGATGCCTATGAGCGCATTAATCATAAGCTTTGAACAGCAAGATCATATTGTTATCAGCTAATCAGCCTGCAACAGTAGTTCTCTAATTACTGCTTCCCTTTTTCTGCTAATTACATCTCCATGTATTTTTTTTTTACTTCTCGTTATTTTGGTTTATCATCGATATTTTCCGCAGTTTTCAGAAAAGAGATAACATATATGTGAACACAAACTTATAGAACTTTTAAATAAACAATTTCTGACGTTACTGCTTTTATTTAAATCTAACACAGTATGTAAATGTTTACTTGAATCGATTGAGCCTAAATTACCTCGTCTAACTCACTTTTTATTCTTTAAAAAAATATCGTTAAAGAGGTATAATATTACCTCATGAAACTTTCTGTAAAATCGATATAGTAAAGTTGAAAACTAACTTGTGGAAGCTATACTTAAAGCAGGCTCCATTCAAAAATTAAGCTAATAAAACTATACAATAATGAAGTTTTTATGTAAACTAACAGCTTTAGTGTTCATCATGGTCAAGATGTGTAATTTGGCAATTCTATGCATATGTGCACTGGCCCACGAGTCTATGAACCATTTTACTACATAGTAATTTTTGTTCAATAGCTGATATATATATATATATATAGCACAATAGAACTCTTTGAAATCAAAGTAATTCTCGAAAGTTTTAAGGAGTTGGTTGTCAACAACATACTAGATATTTGCAGAAAACAAGTGCGTGGCTTTTACAAAACCATTTAAAACCAAAAGAGCATTGAATAGTTTCAAGCAAAAAATGGGACTTTTCTTTTATTTGAAGGAGTACTTGTTGTACATGACAGGTTTCGTCTTGGTGGTCACCATGCTCTTGCTTCTCCATTTACGCAAGAAATGGTATCCAAGATTCAAGAAGTTTGTGAAACGCAAACTTTTCACTCGCTTCGGGGAACTGGCATACGAACCACTATCATATAGCGATGATTTGTTGGGACACAGCAGCGATCTTGAAAATGGAGAAGGTGGTCTGTTTAGAGACGATGTCAGCGCAGGATTGAATTCGGAGACGTTCAATGTGTGGCAGCAGAATGTAGTTGGAGGATCGGACGATCGCAAGGGCTTGGATGCTGAAGCAAAGAAAAGAATAGTGCAAATCATGAACCGAGATGGTATCAGTTTTGACGAGGCGCGCTTGAGGTACATGAAAAGCAAGATGGGAGAAAACGGAATAAATCCGGATGGTTTGCCCAATGATTCGCGGTTGGTTACATTTGATAATCTTGGAGCAGGCCACTAGTTTTTAGAGGAACTTTAGTCGCAGTTTACAGTTTCTGATAGTAATATATGCAGTTCGCAACATTACCATGTAGTTTGTAATTGCGAAAGCACAATAATACCAAGTTTTTTGCTGTTAAGATTAATCTGTTTGTCTTTCCTAGTTATCCTTCTTTCTTTTAACTGGTCGCGGTAGCATTTCTCAGCTGCTCTGGGGTGTGCTGATCACCAGAATACAAGGCCATAAAGTCGTGATGATCAATCCTGATAAGATGAACCACAGTGATTCATTGAAAAGTGACACACGAATCCGAACACCACATAATCATAACATTGTGCATTATTACTTACTAAAACTATAACATTGTTAAATCGTCACGCTTGTGAATCTTAACACTAAAACATTGTTACATAACTACACTATTACATTTACACCAATACATTCTTTAACTAGTACACTCTCACATCTTAAACCCATGTTATAAGAATATTAGCTTCTCAGGGCATCACAAAGATATTTGTTTTCTTATCAAGATTAAAAATGCTCCGGGCATCAAACCATTCTCTTATCCATCATGATCTGAGAACTTCTGCATACATACATAGATACTGTACATACATAGATAGTATAACAGACAGGAGAACACATAGATATAATGTATATAGATAGATAGCATATATAGACAGATAGCGTATATAGACAGATAGCGTATATAGACAGATAGCTTATATAGATAGATAAAATAGACCCATAGATAGTATGATAGATAGACAGACAGCACATATACATTGATAACATAGAATTAGAATAAAAATAGCAGAATAATAGCATTCTATTAGCATAATATCTGTTTAATAATAGCATAATACACATAAAGTGTGTACACACATTATCTTTAGAGAAAGAAAAAGCCGCAATTAGATTTGCAAGCGAAGAATAACTTCCGCAAATGGAAGCTAACAGTTGATGAGGATGACGAAGACAAAAATGAAATGATAAAAAAATTAGAGAAGCGTTCGAAGAGATGTCATCGCCGAATTGGCATTGTAAACTCTTATTAATTCAGCATTTGCTCGATAACTGCAAAGGGCTTTTGTACAAACAGATTTTTCAGGGACTTTGTGGATATTGAATTTTGCATAGGATCAAAGATCGCAGTAGCTCGAGATACAGTAAAATAAAAAGGACTACAGAGAAACTGAGTCAAAAGTCTTCAGAACAGTCATCCAAATTTACAAAATCCAGTTATGCGAAGACTTTTGCAAAAATCAGAAGAACCTCTAGCAAGACCCCCGAACAGCAATAGCTGAACGCCACAGGAGGTCTACAACAAGTTCAGGCAGCCCTGTACCTGCCTTTGGGCATTTTTTGAAAAGTCAGACAACTCTAAAACAAACCACCATCCTTCCCTTTTGTACGAACCCTCGTTCCATGATTCTATCCAGATCTAGCATTTCTGTAGTCTTTACAATTCTCTGGCTTTATCTAGTATCTATCAGCTAATACTGCTATCTTCTTCTGATAAGCTTTTGAAAATTTTTTCTCCTGTTTTTCTTTGTGCAAAAATCCTGTACTATCGGCACTCGCATCATTTGAAAGCTCTGCACTAAATTTTTATGATAAAATACTAAGAAATCTTATCATTTCATAATAATTTGTCTTTTATAAAGGCCAACCAAAATCCAAATTTTAACTAACTATTGAGGAGGAAAGTCAAACAGTATCTAATAGTTGCTAAATAGAGCGTTATTTATCAGTAAAAGAGTATCAAAAACTATTACTGACTACCAAATAATATCAGAAAGTATCAGCGAATAGCAAAAAGTAGCCAATATTTACAAAGAGTCCCCAAAAGCCCGTAACAAAACAGTGGAGCACACTGATTAGTCATTTCTGGATTGTCTTCCTAGTATCGAACCGTATTGTTTTTGGATCCGTTTGTATTTTTTAGTGGTTTCCCAGTGGTAATCTAGTGATTTTCTAGTGATTTTAGGTAATAGCCGTTTTTTGTCTCCAGAAACTTCTTCATCTGCAGCGTGTGTTTTGCAGTATAGAGAATATTTGAAAAACCAATACCCGATTGCCATACGTTTGCAAAATAGTCAGCGCCCACATTCAGTTTCTGCAATCTGCTTCTCTATCATTTCTTTTGGAACACATAAGCTCACTAGTGAAGACCAAGCAAGCATTTTTGCCACAAACCAAGTCTTTCTGCACGACCCATACTGCAAGATAATCCCTTTGCAACTAATACAGCTACTTCTTTAGGTCAGTCAAAGATATAGTATAAACCCATCCTTCCGCTTGGTTAGAACCCTAATTTCAGTGCAAGTATCTGTTTGGGATACGAACCTTGACTATTTTTACCGCTTTTCCCTGCTTTTTTGCTTAATGTCTGCACAATCTCACAATTTGCACATCGGTGCGGAATCCCCCTCCTTGTTGGCGTCCTCTGCCAATAATCTCACAAATATCTGCGTGCCTAATGGTAGAATCATCCCTTCCCTGTCGAACATCTCACTTTTATCTCTTGCAAACAACAGCACAGCCGCTAGCCTCGACAGCCTGTTGCCAGGTACGCCGCTTATTGAAAATCAGGAATGTAACTACACAGTTTCTGCTGCTGCTGCTACCACAAGCCGTGCCACCTGTCCTTCCCAGCCTGGTATTCAGAATGCGCTCTCCTTTGTTCACAATCAAAATGATATTATAAACCAAAAGCGAAATATTCACTACAGTAGTGCGGACCCAACCAACAGTGTTGCCTCGTCACCAAGCATAACCGTTTCCCCTGCTAATAACTTTACCGTATCACCAAAGCCAAGAGTGTCTAAACTTTCGGCGCAATTGAAGAAGTCATTGAATTCAGCGGCTTCACCACCTAACGAATTGAACAAGCACTTCCCAAGTATAACATCACCAATATCGTCTTCTTTCATGCACAACGATGATTTTCCGACTGCTAGCAGCAGCAGAATCCAGGGAGACTCTACTTCATATTCAGCTTTCAGCTCTTCTCCCTCTTTGATTACCAAATCACGACTGCTTACTGCTAATGGCCAGCTTTCCTCTCCATCATGTAACAACGGTCTTTTGAACAAAGGAAGAACAACTGCTAACACACCGATTCCCGCAAGCAACCTGAACGTAGTAGGCTCCTCTAATTTTAACACTACACGTGGCATACGGATCGTTAGCAAATGTAGCATAAGTAATGGAAGCGGCTCTGAGTCCCCCGTACTAGGTCCTGTTCAAACACCGAACAGTGAGATCTGTATGACTCCATTGACATTGAACGATGGTTCGAAGTACTAAAGGATAGTATTAATAACCTGTTTCTAATCAAAAAAAAATACCATCACTCTGGCTTTTCGGCTATATTTGTGCATCTATCTGTTTTTGAATTAAAATTTTTTTACATCACTTTTGCTTTAGATGAGAGCTGCATTTTTTATATATATAAATTTATCTATAGATCCAACTATTTTGCGCCATGTTTTGAATTCTTCTTCTGTTCTACTTTTTTTTTATTTCACTCTATTTTTTTGTTTTTCACTTCGAAAATCTTGATAAATAACTATATACAATGTGAACAGTTTCCTAATTTTGATAGCATTATTGTATTTTATCATTTCTATTAATTTCGATGACAGAACTTGTATATTTTAAAGAGACAAAGTAATCAATACTATTTTAAGCTAGTCTCATGTTGAAAAATTTCAATTAAAGTTTTCTCGGTGCACAAAACCACTAATATTCAGAACAAAAAAATTTTTTTCTTAGCTTGAAAGAGTCCTACAAACAACACTAAAAGGTTAAAGTAAACAATATAAAGTAGGGATTATGGATGAAATTATCTGATTGGAAAATAATTAGAACAACAGAATCCATAAATTAACAATTATTTTGGATGAATTTTTTTACATAGATTGAATTTTTTGGTAATATATTCAATTTGAAAGTTTTTCAATAGCATTAAGAGTAGCAATTGGCCAAAAAATTCATACAAACTCACTAGCAAGATGGAAGAGATAGATCCCTCTACTAACGTGGCAATTTCTAGTTTGCAAACACCGTTTATTCCAGATAGTTCGAAAGAATCTCTTCAGAAGTTTATTTCCTCCAAGAGACAATTTCATTTTAAATTTCAGCCGGGTCCTTCTGATAATGGATTCGTTTATGTCACTTCGCGCGACACATCGAGAATCAACAACAAGGCAAGATTACCTTCATTTCCGGAAGACTTTCGTTTAGAACCGATCAATCTACCAAACAGCTTGACCAACATAAACATCAATTATCTAACTTATTTAAACGACTTATTTGAAGTTTATAATGCGTTAGATAACTATAAGTATCCAATTAGCTTGTCTGAAATTGGTTTGAAAAACTCTAACAGAGAAGCCAAAATAAACCAAGAAAACATTCTTTATTCTGCCATAGACTCGATAATTAATAGCTTAGAATTGCTACTCAACAAAGAAGTAGATGAAGACTCAAAAAGACAGCAAGAAAAGGCCTCCTCCAAGCAGCAAGAGCGGGGATCTTCTGATGATGCAACTATGGAAGAGGACAGCACTGAAGAAGAAGAATTTAATCAGCAAGCATTTGACTGGAAAGATTTTCTTAACGTTTTGATGTTTATCAAAACCTTTTTTTTTAGCAACGAATTGAATTTACCACAAAATTGTTCTACCTGGGTGAACAAATCAGATTTGAGCAATCCGCCAACCGAATTGTTAGAAGAAATTCTTCTGTTGGATAATCCTTATGAATATGATTTATTTTATTCGTACGTCAACCAGCTATTGATTAGAGGTTTATTTGAACAAGCACTGAATATTTTAATAAATACTGACATTAATGGCAATTCTGAGAATGCTGACGATACCACTACAATAAATTCATTTCTTGCTGGCAGCAGTACTAATGGAGCTAGTCACACAAAGAAAAGTGATTTTGTGCAATACATACATGGCTGTTTAATCAAATGTATAAATGATTATGCAGAAATTCATAATTCTGCGGCAGGTTATGCAGAAGAACAGGCTTCTCAATCCACAGATACTGATTTATTATCAATGGTCTACAGAGTTGAATATTTGAGACAAGACTACAAAAAGTTTGTTCTACTGGTAATCAACAAAATTAATGATCACATTTCAGTAAACAATGATACCATAACCAACGAAGAAAAAACAATGCTTTTACAATTCCGTTCGAGTCTTCAGTTATTGTCTGGATCAAAATCGGTTATCCTTTCTCAGGCTAGTACTTGGTACGAAGCTCTTTGTGGATTTATTCTTTTTGATTTGCCTAACTTCAAGTTGATCAACGACTATTTAAGTACAATCAAAGAAAAATTTGATATTAATTATATGAATATTTGGGAGGTGATTTGTTTTGATCTATTAGGAAAGAATAATTTTCTCAAAGCTTTGAAATCTTTAGAATCTCTCAGTAGCGACTCAGTTGCTTATTTGGCGGTTTTATTAGAAGCCAAAGGGTATTTGAATGATTACAACAGAATTGATTATTTGAAGGATGACGGGACTGATTTTGGTGGTTTTTCAGGCAGCACGGCTGATCAATTATTGGACGACATCATTTTGGACAACCAAGAAAACAATTTAACAATTTCTCAGTATTTATTGTATGTGCATGCATTTAAATGCTTTTCCAATAGGGAATTAGTTCCAAACGCTATTGGAATTTTAAGGACGTTAAATTTGAGAAATTTCAAAGAGATTTTGACCAGCTATTTACCGTATAACTTTTACTGTGATAATAATGATGATTCGGAATGGCTATTAGGAATTTGCGCAGAAAATCAGTTACTCGAATTATCTAGCAATGTTTATAAACTTATTGGGTTAAATTATTATGAAAATGGATTATTTTTTGAGAGTTTGACGACATTAATGAAGTGCGCTGATTATCCTACGATTCTCAAGATTATCTGGGAACTATTTAACAAGAAACTAATTTCAAAATATAAGGATGACTTTTCAGAGATTTTAATGATTGATCTTATTATCAATAAAGGTGAGGATTATGATATAGATGATGATGTGTTGACTGAATTCCAGAAGGTGCAAATTCTACAATGTCAAATCGATCCATTCTTGAAAAGATTGTTGGCCCCATACCAACAACTCTTGAAGTTTTTAAATGGCGATGCAGATATGAACTTCCGTTCTTCAAAAGAATATTTGGTGAAGTTGATCAAATTCCAATATTTACCAAGTGAAATCTTGGTTATTTTGTTACTATTTCTTTTGAAATATTTTAACTTAAGTGTTGTTGATGACGAGGATCCGGAAGTAGATAGCAAAGATAGTGCTGATGCAAGCAAGACTGTTGAGGGCTCATCTGTGGATGTCAAGATTGGAATTTCTCTTTTTGAGATATCCGAGTTAATCAATATCATTGAAATTTTGAATCTACTCGAGTCCAGCAAAGTCAGTCATAAGTTTGAGTTTTTGAACTCTTCCTATTTACAGTATTTAGCTGAAGTCGATTATAAGATGAAATCTGAATACAAAAGCTACGATGTCGAAATTCCTAAGGACTTGAAATCATTGATTAAGCAATTACGTGAGAAAATTTCGTTTGAAATATCAAGAAAGTATCTTGAGTGAGAGCTGACTGGGAGGCCAAGCAAATGAATGCTAATTATATTATATATGTATATATAGATATAGCACATTTACTATAGATGTTATCATAGACTGTTAAACACCTCTTTGTAAATATTATGAAATCCTTATGTTTGAGATTGTTCTATGCAAATCTTTGAAATTTATTATTACATAAGCGCATTATATATAAAACGGTAAATTGTTATATATGAGGAAAGGAAAATTGAAATGAAAATTAGTGGAGTCATATGACCCATTAGCCGAATATAGCGTTCAAAAAAAAAAAAAAAAATAAAAAGAGTACATAAGATAATCTAAGTCTGAAAAGTCTTTGTTAGTCTTTCATTGCTCTTGAACACGATCATTTTATTTTCTGGTAATTATATTGGTAAAAAAAAACCCCAAAAGACAACGAAACATTGACCCGATTGTTTAAAAATATATTTGATAGCTTAGGTTCCATAAACTTAAAAAAACAAATTGAAAAATATCGATTTTATACAACTTTTTGGCATGCTGATAGGAAGTCCGATAAACATCCATAAATGGGTGAAAGAAAATGAACATCTCTTGCAACCCCCAGTGAACAACTTTTGTCTTCACAGAGGCGGATTCACAGTAATGATTGTGGGAGGCCCGAACGAAAGAACAGATTTCCACATTAACCAAACACCTGAGTGGTTTTATATGTACAAGGGACACATGTGTTTGCGTATTGTAGAGAATGATCCAGGGTATTTGAAGAAATTGGAGAAAGAAGATGCTGAAGTTGAAACTCCAACATTTAGAGATGTTATTATTGAAGAAGGCGATTCGTTCCTTTTGCCAGCAAATGTTCCGCACAACCCAATCAGATTCGCTAATACCGTCGGAATAGTGCTTGAGCAAGATAGACCCGAAGGCATGAAAGATCAAATACGATGGTACTGCAGTGAATGCAAGCACATTGTGTATAACAAGGCATTCCAATTGACCGACTTGGGAGTCGATATCAAGGCAGGCATCTTAGAATTCGAAAACGACAACGAAAAAAGAACATGCAAGAGATGCGGAACCTACAATTTCAGTAGACCACAAGACATGAAAGCAAAATGAATAACGGACAACGAGACCTATTAGAGTCTGATGCTCATACTACTGAGGTAATCATAATGGACAGTTTGATTTTAAATGACACAGCTTGATTTAAATACTACAATACACAGATACACACAGATATTTTCTCTGATGCTGTCGCTAGTGATTACGCAAGTGCGTCCACAGACAGCCTTTTTATTTCGTAAAATGTAAGAGATACCAGCCCATGATCCTCCAACTCCTTCCAACTGCAAGCTTAGAGGCGACCCATAAGGGTAACGAGAATCACAAGGGCATTAAGATTCTCAGCAATGATCTCTCCAAAAACCTGACACTTGTAAAACCACGGATTATTTCAAAATGTTTGACAAGTAACACGAATGTTTTGGTTTACCGCACTTTAATAAATAAAGATTACCGAAAGAAAGAGAAAAAGAGAAAAAAAAAAAAAAAAAAAACAAAAATCTATAAAAGAAATGTTGAAAGGATAAAGGATCAGAATACTTGTGAGAGTATTAAATAATTTTTTTTTGCTGAAATAAAAAATTGAGAAAATTAAAAGATAGAAAAAAAAAAAAAAAAAAAAAAAAAAAAAAAAAAAAAAAAAAAAAAAAGGGGGTATGTCAAGATATTATGGATTTTAACCATTTAATAAAAAAATAATTAAAACTATTGTCATTTAATTAACAAATCAATAATAAATTCATCCATAAATATTTT